>CM067506.1:17318827-17616327 GCA_034509495.1 Acestrorhynchus altus | reverse complement strand
ATTGAAGTGGTCATCATCAGCCCTCCATGCTCTAAACTGACTGTTGTTGGATCCCAACCAGAACCTGGATTTGTTACTAAAGAGTTGCTGTCCATGTCAGGCTCGGTTTCTTGTTCACAATTCCACTGCAAAAACAACAGTGACTCGGTCAGAATGGCCTAGATGGTGAGCAGTTCATCTAAACAACCATCCTGTTTGTCCAAAAAATTCAACTGGACATATTGTCTGTGAGTGCATTGTATGGGCATATTTAGCAGTCAATGCTATTGCAACAAAAAAGCGCACTATCGAAAAGATTCCTTTTAACAGGTCAGCAATCAAAACACTTTACACCCTCTCATGCCAAAACCCTGTGTCTAACTAGACTACATCTGTTATCATTTATGTATCTGCCTGAGATATAACTGCAAACAGAGCTTTGCAGAAACTCTATCTTCATATTTTATATATTTTATTAATGCCTCTGTACACCAACACCACTGTAGATTTGAAATGAAGCAACTAAGAATTGTGATTGAATTGTAGGTTTTCTTTGTTTATACAAGGTTTTTCACAAAAATATTGCATACATTGTTTAAGAATTTCAGAATGATTTTTATTATAATTCCTCCATTTTCACTGGCCCAAAAGATTGCATAATGTGTCATTGTCAGATATGTTCATTATTTCAAGACAATTAAAATCAACACTATGGACAATTGTTATTTCTTACACCTGAGCTCCACCTACTCATAAAGTGTACTTTGCATTTTGAGTTTCTGTGAACTGTTGCAGTAATATTACAAGATTGTACACAAATATGACTCAAGTTATCCATCCTTATATCTTGCAAATGTTGTCCTGTCTGCTTCACCAAAGTTATGTAGTCAAATCAGCCACATGTCTAACACAGATTAACAACAACAGTAATGCTATTATCGCTATTACATGTCATTGGAGCATCGTCATGATTTTGTAGCTGTTAGGTAGTTACTGCATAATGTTTCTTTACGTAGATTACGTAGTTGGTTTCAAGAGATGATGTGAATTCTCTGTTAGTTCAGCTGAACCTAAATAAGCTGTGTTTGTTTTTGCCTGCTTTAGAAGGTCAGCATGACTGAATGATGCTAAATGATTCTAATGTTGTACAGGCACGATGGTGTATCAGGTCATATTGTATAATACTCATATATCATGAGTATTCTTACTGGCCTTGTCATAACAGTATTTAAAAAAATGTTGCTCACTGTATTTACCATTCAGTCCTTACACCAGTAAGAATGTTCACTTATAAGACAATTTATTTTTATTTTCTACTCTGAAAGCATAAAATGTTTTTGGTAACGGAGTTCATTTTGAATGCATCTCATAGGGAAGGAACCCCAAAGAGTACCTTGTTTTGGCTGGAAAACTTTGAATCTGGCAACCAGTGAGTGAACGTGTGCATCATAAAAACAGCAGTGATTCTGAAATTAATGACTTTTTTGTAACCCTAAATTAAACACATTCAGTTCAATTAACACAACCAGATCTCCAATCTCTATTACTTGCTTTTCAGTATCAGTTATCATATTAAAAGGAAAAAATATGAACAATATTTCTCTTTGTTAGAGTCTCTTTGTATTTCCATCTGATCTCATTGTCTAGGAGAAAGGACAGAAATAATAAGGAGATCTCCTTTTTGATTTACCGCTTACCTCTTGGCCCACACTGGACAGATTTTTTCAATCCTCTGTGAAAAATAATGGGAAAATGGCTGCATTTGCCCTCTTCTTGAGCACAAGCACACTTAATATTTCTTAAGATCCACTGTTAGCAGTCTGCCTGTCTTGTTTACTTCATGAATTACATCAAGTAAAGATTAACTGATCAATCACACACATTTTACCAACCACACAAAATTTCTTAGAAACCACAAACCACCCCCAAAACAAACAAACAAACAAAAAACAGTGACTTCCACTGAAAGTTAGGCAGATATATTTTGCTGGTATCTGGTCTTTTTATGGGCTTTGATGGTCAAATTGTTTGAAAAGATGGTCATCCAGGTTAAAACATACCTTTGCTGGTGAACCAACTTTGACCTTTGGATAAATGGTTGCGTCAGGAAGGGCATCCGGCATAAAACTTGTGCCAAAACTATAATGCGGATCACAAATATGAGCAGATCAGAGGGACAGTGAAGGTGCAGCAGTTTGGAGATAAAACTAGAGAGGCCAGGTTGAGATGGTTTGGACATGTGTTGAGGAGGAATAGGGGATATATCGGACAAAGAACGTTGGAGATGGAGCTGCCAGGCAGAAGAAGAAGAGGAAGACCTCAGAGAAGGTTTATGGATATAGTGAAGGTGAACATGGAGATGGTTGGTGTAACAGTAGAGGAGGCAGGGGATAGGGCAAGATGGAGGCAGATGATTGTTCATTGTTCATTCAGTTGTTCATGTCAGATGATGTGATATGCATGTCAAAGTACTACAGTTTTAGTCTGTTTTTTTTTTTTTTTTTTTTTTTTTTTTGTTTGTTTCTTGGATGATTTTATGGAGTAATGAATCTGAGAATTATCTTGTCTCCGTGATTTCTCTGCAGTGTTATCAGAGACTATCAGAGACACCTAATGTGAGAAGGTGGTAATGAGTGTCTGAGGCCAGATGGTTGATAGTTGATTGTTCTTTCTCCAGCCGAGTTTTGAGTCCAGCATCAAATGACCATCGTAATGAAATATTGAGCATCTGGTAAGATATGGATTATTAATGATAGAGAGAGAGAGAGAGAGAGAGAGAGAGAGAGACAGTGTGTATGTGCATAGGTCTGTGTGTGGCCAAAATATTATTCCTGGCTCTCTGCAGTAGAGCAAGCTTCAGGAAGCACTTTGTTCAGCACACAACAGCTTTGATCACTTCAAAGCTTTGCATTTGGCACGTCAGACACTCGTGCAAACATACAATTGCAAACAGCTTCACCCCTGATGGTCCCCCTCACACTCTGTGTGACAATGAGTGACGCATTACTAATCAAACCTGAAGACTTGACAATGTCCTATTGCTTTGCTCCTGTGAAATGCAAAGTATTTTTATAATATGGAGAGCTAATAGTGAGCGAATTGCTACTGTCAGTGTTGGACACAGAAACAGTATATAGTAAGTATACAGTATACAGTTATATACAACAATAATACCTTATGGGAAAATTAAGGAAAATAAAAGAACCAAACAAAAAAGGTGCAGAAATACCACATTTTATGTTTGGAATTATGCAAACTAACAGTAAATCTGCATTAAAATGTGCAGAAGTGTGTTTTCTGCGGTGATTTTTTTCTAATAAAGTATCTTAGTCTCTTGCTTTTATTAGTGTGTGACCCTTGAAGATTTTGTAGATATTTTGTTACCCTGATTCCTTTTGTTTTAAATTATTGTACTAATTTTTTACACATGTATCTATTTTAATTTTGGTATGTAAAGCACGTTGTGAGTTGCTCTGTAAAGTTATATATATAAAGATTACTTACTTACACTAGAGAGTGCTTCACAGCCCACTGGTGTTTCCTGGCCCACAGGTTGAGAAATCCTGCTGTGGCAGGTCTCTTAGAATGCGTTCACAGTATTAACCTGTTTTTTGCATTTTCAGCTTTAATACGTACAAAGTGGTGATTAAATAAGAGCTAGTGGTTGTTTTATGGAAAGGGAGAAAAATACATGATGCAAGAACTCAGCACTTTTAGATTAATCTTAGGAGGCTAGTGAAGTCATTTGGGACCCTGAGGAACCTCTGTTACAATGCACTGATACTTCATAAAAGAAAACCAAATGACTTGAGAGACACAGTGGCAGTGGTTTTTGAAACATGGTTCCATGATTTTTGCATCCATGACATGCATTTCCTAAATACTGAGGCTGTATTCATTGTACATGTGTGAAAATTGTGCTTCAGCCAATTCAATTTGCAGATTAAAATCAGATCACAGTCAAATGCAGAAGGCCACTTCAGCGCCAAGACAACTGTGTTGACTGTATTTTTCAATCATTTGTCAAATATAGCTTAATTTCAAATCTAAATCAACAAAGGTGTAACTGAATATGACCTTCTATCATTCTCATATCAGATTGTGACTGTATCCAAAATGTTTACCAAGATTAGATATTATTGGATTTCATTCTATTCATTCATCTAATGCTGTCTTTCTCCATCTGTCTTTGAACATGATCACTTCTCTTCTCTCTTTCTCTCTGGCTCTGATCTAATCGTCTCCTCTGTGTCTCAGCTCTTCCTTGGGACCCCTTGGCCTCTATTTTTTATCTCCCTCCAAACAAATCTCCTCCTCTTCTTTTTCTCTGTTCTCCTGCACCCCCTCTCATCCTTTGTCCTTCACATTTCCCTCCAGAATTCAGGCCTGAGGCAGAGTTATTCTGTCCCTGCCAGCCCATCTGGCCCTGGGGCCTCTATGGACAGCTGTTCGGCCTGCTCTCATTATCTCTCTGTCTCTCTCTCTCTCTCTGTCTCTCTCTCTCTCTCTCTCTCTCTCTCTCTCTCTCTCTCTCTCTCTCTCTGACCTCTAGGAATTGGTCAGCAAAGGACACATAGTTTTCTTTTCAGACAAAGTTCTTTGCTGGTATGTGTCCATGGTGCAAACATGATGACAATTATGATTTCCATATCAGAAAGTGTTTCTGGAATTTTAGTTTATATATTTACATTTATAGAATTATGAAATATGAAATATTTGGAATAGGTGTTATGATTGGCATAACAAAATAAAAGTTCTTGGATGCACTGGTTTGTTGTAGGTGTGCCAGTAAATATTGTATTTTGGTGTTTGAGGTTACTGACACTTTAAAAGAGCATAACAATCTGGGGTTATTCAAATTGTTTATCAGATCCATTCAGTGACAAATTCACACTCCTTTGTTTAGCATTAGTTTAGCCAGTGAGATAACATGCTTCAGATAACATGGAAATTTAGTAGATTAATAACTTGTTTGGTTACGTAAAAGGGTCATGACAGAGCAAATGATCTTCATAAATCCAGATTAGATAAAGTGTGGAGATAAATGGATTAAAGTTAACTTCACTGTTTTTAAACCTCGAAAAAATACTTCAAGATGAACAAATGAATCCACATTTGGCATGTGGACTACTTCTTAAAGTAATCCACTTTCAAAAATTAATATTGAAGTTAAATAACTAAGATTTACTATCTTGTAAGATTATTTGTGCTATAAAGTTAACAATTCATTTTGAAGAAAATTTATTAGAGAAAAATGTCAGTTTATGAAAAAGTAAAACTGCTCAAAATGTTGTAGTACAGTATACTATAATAAGCTACACAATACAGTTCATAACAGTCTGTATATATTATTAAAATCTAGTTACCTTAATGTATTATGTTTCATGTGTGGATGTAATATAATATTTCTCTTTTCTACAGGTGTACACTGGTCTTAAGGCAATCCAACCCTGGCTGCATATGTGTGTTTCAGCATGTATGCAAATGTGAAAATGATCAGCCTTTAAGACTCACACTGGGCTGTGGCCAACTGCTGATTAGGCTCAGGGTAATACAGGTTAGACTACAGGGAACATTAACAACATAGCCCCAAATTACACCCATGCTAATGCCTTCATTCACAGTCAGTGGCTGATGGTTTTAAAACCACAGGCACAGACTGGGACGGGGCCACCTGTCAAACATGCACTCTCTCAGGACCTCAAATTAATTAAATGTGGCACATGTAGGAATATGATATGTTTTAGATGCACATGCATTTGTATAGTTTTTGTATAGTAATACATGTTTAGGCTGTTCATTACCTTTCATTGAAGCCTACATTTGCATTTATTTACCAGTTTAAGGGATAATGGGCTCTTGTCTTTTTTGTGTCTTTTCGGGCAATATTACGCTGCAGTTCTTGGTGCTTCATATCAGTTTGAGATCAACTGTTGGGTTCCACTGTTCTATTGTACATTTTGTACATTGCTAACATAAGTGTATATAAATGAATAAATGTAAGCATGTGTTTATTTCTATTAATTTATATAATTTTTTTCTTTTTGGAAAACCAAAGAGGGATAAAGCAAATAGGGACAAACTAATCTATATAAATGGTTGAATGGCAGATCCAATATGGTATCTTATTATTAAGGACATTTTACAAACATCAAGGTATTACACAGTATTATATAATACTTCAAATACACCTAAAACATGGACAGATATTTACATGTGCTAGTTTCGCTTACTGAGTAGGTTAAGATTGAGTTGAGCAGTATGACAATGTTATATCAAATATATTTTTTTAACATGATACACAATGTATTTCTCTGAGCACCTTCTGGATATCATCAGTGCTTAAAGAACTCTGACACACTGCCTAAAAGTGTAATTGGACCTGTTTATTTGGACGTAATGCAGCAAAATATGCCATCCTATGTTGTAGCTTCCCATCCAATAAATAGTTTTTTATTTATTAATTAATTAATTTATTTTAAGCAAGTATTTATCATTTGTCTCTACTAACTGAAATATTCACTCATGAAAATTCAAACATAAATACAAATATGTCCCCTATGGCATTTAGTGTTATGCTTTTCATTAAATTAATACATTTAAAATGCATTGTTTTCATTAATGACTGTGTATAAATCATCTCTCTCTTGTATATAAATCATCTCTCTCTCTTTCTCTCTCTCTCTCTCTCTCTCTCTCTCTCTCTGTCTGTCTGTCTCTGTGGTCAAGACGCAACAAACAAATGACTGGCATAATCTTTGTCTAAATGTGCATTTGTGGGGGATGAGGGTTATATGTGGCCTGAGCTTGGTGCCGTTAGCCGGGGGACCAGTGCTGTCTGCCTAGCCTACTTCTCTGTTTGGGTGGGGGTTTGTTTCTTTGAGCCCCCACTTTACACCCCAGCCAGGAAGTTCATTATGCCTTACACACACTCCTAACGGGTCAATGCACATACATAATGCATTCATAAGCAATTGCACTAAGACCACCCATCTTAACAATGTACACAGACATATATATTAGGCCAATGGACATTAAAATGAAGAGCATTTAACATTTTTTTTGGGAATATGATAGTTACACTAATATTATCATAGTAAAATGAATCAAAAAGCCTTCATTTATGCCATAGTCAACAAAGGGGTTACTTTACTTGAATGAATGATATTAGATTTGGAAGCTTGCTGAACTCTATGAATGTGCCTATTAATTCACTTTTATAGTAGGTTTACAGTTAAGAAAAAAGGGTCATTAGCTCACCAGGACACACTATGTCCATTCATTTTAAATAGTCTCATAAATACCTGTTTTGCTTTAATTAATTTAAAATACAACACCATAGCTAAACCTCCTTATTTTTTCAGCTGTATAGATCAAAACTGTAAATAATATTAGGTTCATTTATATTTAAAGGCTAGTTCAGAAAAGACCTTAATATCATTAATTGTCTTATAAATGCCTCATGTGTGTATGCTGGTGTCCTTTGCTTATTTGTTGCTTAAATATAACTACTGTATTTGTTGTATGTGCATATTGTTGCTGTCCGAAAATAAACAATGTATCTCCAAAATGGCTTCCTACAGGGGAAGGCAAAATGCACTTAACTTTGAATGCAAGTGAATGCAAAATAAGAGCTTATTTCATTCATTTTGAAGCATTGTCTTACATCCAGACTTGTTTACACAGTACAGAGAAAAGTTAGAGGATTCAAACCATGGAAAAACTAAAATGGAGACACATGGTTTTCATTGGATAGCAGCAAAATGTTTTATGGAAAGAAACATCAACAGTGCTTCTCATATGGTTTCCTTAAAGATGTGCACCTTTAAACAGATGTGCATGATTAAACACAATGGGTTTGTATAGAACCATGAGAATCTTTGCTTTTATCTGGTTAAATGGTAATTTGCTATGAAGTAAATCATTGCACATTATACACAGTGCATATGTTTTTTTTTTTTTACTTTAAAAATATTTATATAGGATCAGAATAAAATATAAAGCTTTGTACGTAGAGTGTGAGCTGAAACGTTTCCTTATCACACTGTCTTCTGTCTCACACCAGACAGGGACACGTAGTCTACTGTTTCATTTCAAACTGTCAGCATTTGAGGCCCACGTGAATACATCTGTGGGCAAACCCATGATAAGTGTGTGTGTGTGTGTGTGTGTGTGTGTGTGTGTGTGTGTGTGTGTGTGTGTGTGTGTGTGCGTGCGTGAGAGAGAGAAAGAGAGAGAGAGAGAGAGAGAGACAAACCTTACCAGCCTGGTGTTAACCCTCATGTAAGCTCTGAATTGAAATGTCTGAGCTTGCCTCCAAAAGACCAGTTGGACCAGTTTTTGATGAATATGTTGACTGTGTATTTTTAAGATCTTAACCAAAAAAAGATTAATAATACATGGAACTTTCGTCTTGTTTTAACTTTATAATGACACTGATGCCCTCTTTAAGATATTATTATATATTGCTATATATATTTTTAGATTAGCAAAGCCAAATAGTGCATGCTTTGAGTTAAGAAGGTTCAATACCCACTTTTAAAAACTCTAAACCTCTTTTTATAATAGTCCTACAAGGGTTCTTTAAAAGTTGTTTAGTAAAAGCATTGGTGCTATTTAGCTAAAACAAAAACAAACACAAACACAAATAGAAGTAAAAAGAATCCAGTTGACATGTAGACTGAATGTAAATGAGTCTAAGAACTGAGGTGTTAGGCTCTATTCTTCTCTTTTTGGGGTCCATTTGGTCTAAAATAAAATGCAAAAGTTCTTAAGAGAGAAGTGTGAGCAACTGGAAAGCAGACATGGTTTAGAATTTACAGAAGCCAGAAAAGAGATTGTCATCTCAATCGCTGCTGTCCAATTAAAACCATGTATGTCCATTGTTGTAAGTTTTTAGTTTTCTTCATGGTTTGAACCATGTAACTGCTCTGAACAGTGTGTAAATATTTCTGGATGAATAGACCAATAGAAATGCTCTAAAGAGTTGCTTCTTTAACGTACATTAACTTTCATTCAAATTGGGAAAAAGTTTGCCTTCTCCTGTAAAAATCACCATTTTGGAGATAAATGTTTTTCATTGGACAGCAACAATATGAAATTTAAATGCACATGTAATATAATATGCATGAATATGCAAAGAATTCATGAATTTAATGAAAGGCCCATCTCTGAGAAAGAATGGAATGACTCTCAAACCTAGATGTATTTAATACACAAAGAATCATTCTTGATGTAGATTATTCCCCATCATATCTGCTGACATACTGAAATATGTCTGTTTTCAGTCTGAGGAGAAGATAAGAACACAGTAAATAAGAGCAGAGATAGTGGAGAGATGGTGATGGGTGGCATTTTGCTTTTCTTTTAATTGACACAAACAATGAGGGACAGATCGAGGGGACTGAATGATATCTATTAAAAAGGGTTGTATATTTATGTCAGAAAATAAGAATATTGTGAAAAAGTAAATTTGTATTCATAATATAATACAGAAATTTAATCAGATTTTATATTCATTACATATAAAGTGACAGATTTCTTACAAAGTTTGGCCATTTATCTTGAAATGTTTGTAATGTAATGTAAAATATGACTTAACTTTTTTTATTAAATTATTTCACTGTTTTCTCAACAGTTTGAAGCCTGTTTTCTAGCTGCAATCATACAAATAGAAATGCTCTAAAACCACCATACATATATATATATATATATATATATATATATATATATATATATATATATATATATATTTATATATATATATATATTTATATATATATATATACTACTTTTAGAGCATTTCTATTTGCCATATATATGTAGCATGTATGGCAAAGGTTCCATTTATTTCTTTGTATTTTTTATCTCTACAGTGCCATTGATGTTAAATAAGAGAGTTCATCTGGCAGTTTTCAGAAAACACTACTTCCAATAGTTCTTCATCTGAAACTATAAAAAATCATCTGAACAAATCATATGGTTGATGAAAGGTCATGGGTCTACATTAACTGTGTAAGCTTTAACTGCACTGCTCCCCCAACATTCTCACAGCTGCTTTGTGGTGGAATGGGACAGATCCTGGTCAAAAGGGGAGGGCTATGGTGGGAGTTTGGGTGGTTGCCATGACATGTAGAAACAGAAGAGTCCTCTTGTAGTATGGGACGGGGGAAGGGTTTCAACGTAACCTTATATCATAGTTAGTTCTTACAGTTTCTTCATATAATTCTGCACTGTAAATATATGTGATATGTTTCATATATCACAAGGGATTCTCACAATATCAGTGTTCATCTGAACATTATGCTTGCCATGTATTAACAGTTGACATGGTGCCTATAAGAATAGCAATTTTAAAACTGTGACACTAAAATTAAATCAGAAGAGACTGAATGGACAAATAGTTAGAGAAAGATTCCTGGCTGTGTAGCCCATACTAAAGTGAGTACAGTGTAAAGTAATTTGATAAGCTCTGTTTCACTGAATATCATTGCTTTCCAATGAAAACTAGGTTTCCCCATTTTTGTCCATTTTTAGTTTTCTCAATGTAGCTGCTTTGTGTAAATAGTCATGTATGAACAGATCAATAGAAATGCTCTTAAATTAACTCTTATTTTACTTGAACATCCATTCACAGTTAAGGACCTTTTACCTTCTCCTCTAAAGGAGATACGTGTTTTATTGGACAGCTACTGTATGCTTTATGTTCTGATTGATGTGATTATTATATGTTTTGACTATAATAATTTTATTAAGTATATGTCACATACATAATGCCATTATCAGTCCTTAACTGGATTATCAGTCATGTGCAAAGACTGGCCCATTTTATTATTTAATTGTTTATTTGTTTATATTATTTTATGTGCACATTGTTATTAGTTATTTACATTACTTTATGTTATGATCGATGTCAATGTTATATGTTTTGAATTTAATAATTTTAAGTATAAATTTATTAAGTATGTCAGATACATAATGCCAGTCCTTAACTGGCTTATCAGCCATGCCCATTTTATGAAGTAGGTAATAAAACGCAACATATGAAAGTTCTTTTAATTATTACTTGTGTTTGGCACATTAACTACAAAAGGACTAACTGACTTTTTGTTACAGTCAGATTAAAGTGTTCCTCCCCTCCAGCAGTGGTGCGTGGTACATCCCGAGCGGAGCTTCTGCCACACTATTGGTTGAAATGTTGTTGTGGGCGTTTCCTATCGCTCGCTTGAAATGTTCCGCGGGAAAAGGCTGCCAGTTTCTTCTAAATGGATTCGCATCGCCGCCCACCAGTGTCAAAGCACCCACTTCATTGGATACAACTCCCACGCCAGCTGACACCTGACTGGATAAGGAGCTTGTCTGTAACTTGTGTACCCGCCCACTTTTTCTCACGAACGCCAACGAATAATAAAGCGGACCACCGTGATTGGGCAGAGCAGAAGGATGGCGCGTGGTGATTGGTGGAGCCGGTTGCCGCTCGGAGGCTGTCCGTTTTGAACATAAATAAGGGCTCCAGTGCGCCTCTGTTGTCTCTCAGTCAGAGAGAGCACTGTGAATTTTCCGCCGACGTAAAACATGACCTTTTAAATGTGGCTTGTAGCAGTTGAGCCTGTTAGTGTGGAGGCATCATGGACTGCTGTAGCGGCCGCTTCTCTCCACTGCAGAGAGCCTGAAGACGTGTATGGAGGAGGCTCCGTCGACTGCCTGCGTACTAACGAGCAACCTATTAGACTAACCCTCCCCGCGCTGTTACCCCTCCAGCCTCAGCTCTGACTGTGAGAGTCCTGCAATGGAAGCGGACGGAGCTGTGAGTGACTTCAGCCCCGTCGGAGGTGCACCGAGCGCGGGGCCCGAGCAGGCCCGCCGGCCGTCTTTACCCGAGCTGAGGGCAAAGGGCTCCCCCTGCATCAAAAACCTCTTCTGCCCTGCCGCGGTGCTGTCCCCCGTCACCAACCTCACACTCAACATGGACAACCTGGCCGTCCTCGGGGGGTGAGTACTATGGCCTTCATAAGGCCGCTGAGCTCCCTTTAGCTGCCTTAGCTTAGCCGCGAGCTTTGTGTGGGGGCTGCAGTTCACTTCCTATGGCCTAGAGAGCCTCCACCGGAGAGCCGAGGCATCAGGACCTTGACACGACTGTAAGAGCTGCTTCGGTGGGTGTTTAACTCGTGTTTTCTGTCTGCCAGACAATGTGAGACCCCCAAACGGAGGAAACCCATCCTGAAGATCCCCTCGTTCGCCTCCGACACGTCGTCTGATGCAGGTGAAGTCCACAGCTCTGCTCGCCGTCCTATAAGTCACTGTAATGGTAACATGAGGTCGTGTCCCACGTTAGGCTGCTCGAATCTGACTCTGTTTGGCACTGGGGTGGGCCACATGTGCAGATCCTGGATGGAACTGTTAGTAACTCTGTTATTTCATCTGTCCATCATGTTGCAGGTCTTGGTATGGACTCTCCAAGCCCTGTGGACTCGGTGGATGCAGAGCAGAAGTGAGTTCTGTTTTGTCTTGGTGTCTGTGTTCACTGCGCTTGGCTTGAGGATTAAGTTAATCTGTGCCGTGTATGATCTGTGCATATGGTGGAAGAGCTTTTGCTGTTCAGTGATAGTAGTAAGTAATTATACTCATTTGACCTACTGTGTTGTGCACATGTGGGAATTAGAGTGCTGCATGTAACCCATCCATGCACAGTGATACACACACACTAGTGAATTTATACACCAGGGGGCAGTGAGCACATGTGTCCGGAGCAGTGGGCAGCCCTATCCTCAACACTCAGGGAGCAGCAGGGGAGTTCAGTGCCTTGCTCAAGGGCATTTCAGTCATGTCCTGCTAGTTCAGGGATTTGAACCGGTTACCTTCCAGTCACAAGACTGGTTCCCTAACCCCCAGCTGAAGACCATATTAGTCTCACCTGTTACTGCAAAATTTTAGGACTCATGCCATAATTCACTGAATAGTTACTGTTACTGTATCATTTTAAATATTTAGCTTTCAATGGTGTAACCTTGGTTGCTTCTGTATAGAGTTGTTTTAAAAGGTTCTGTCAATGTGAACTCTTAACTGGTTCCTAGTGGAGTTGCTATTCTGTATCGTGGATGATTTATATCTGTATTGATATGACAAAGCTGAATTGAACCTCCCCTCTCTTTAAGGTATTGAGTTTGAGGAGAACTTTGGTCTTGGCACAATGCTTAGCTTTAGTGGCTGCATGTAATTTGTCTGCATAACCCAAGGCATCATATACACGTTCTACAAAAATATAGTCGTGGCAGTCATTTAAGGCCCTGTGCCTTTTCAGTTGGCTTCTGGTCCTAAAGATTCCATTTATTTGTAGCCAGTCTAGCAGCTGTTTCTGTGCCTCATGCAGTGGTTTGTGTCCAAAGTCAAAGGGCTTGCATGTGTGCACCGGCACGCTTCATGATATTCATCAATAGAGCAGTGCAGAGTGTGTGTTAGGCTGGGTTAGGGGTAATGAATGGAAACCTCCCACCCATCCATCCCCATTCAACTTCCTAATTCTTTTTGCCTTTGCTCTGAATGGCACACACCTCACCTCCTCCCCCTTTCACAATGCCTTCACGCTCCTTGCTTTGACAAAGGGGGGCATGCTGTGGGGGTTAGCGTCGTGTGGGCATATGGTAGATTACAAGACACACAATCCCCATTCTCCTTCAAGGACCTCTTTAGCATACAGGTGGGCATTGCAACAGGCCAGGCCCCCAGTGTGTACTAGGGTGCTAAGTTTTGAAAACCTTAATGAGTTTTTCTTTTTTAGCCTTTCAATGAACATTTGTTTAATAAACTGCTTTCTGGGATTTTGAGCACCCATCTGACCATGTCTCCAAATGTCTATTTAATCAGTCATTCGTTCATTCATTCTGTCTGTCATTTTAGATTTGAAAAAGCAATCAAGAATGCAACCAGAGTGATCAATGAGTAAGGCCTATGTTTTTTCAGTTTGTGTTGGAATAAAAGTTATCTAAATTGTTTCTTTTCTAAACTTTTTTTTTTTTTTTTTTTTTTTTTTTTTAATCTTTACAGAAAAATGCCCATTCGCAGAATACACTCACTACCAGTAAGTACAGCAAATTGGCATGTCCCAGCTTCATCCCTGACATAACTTCTACACAATCTTCACTTACTTATTTATTTATTTTTTTAGGTGCAGCTACTGGGTCATAGTCCCAATCTGAAGAGTAAAGATTCTGATCTACCACGTTATGGAGTCTTCAGTCAGACATCCAGCCTGGCTGACAAAGAAAACCTGCATGAGGTGTGTTGTGCTTATTGCCTTTGATGTGGTTTACATTTGATCTTTTTCTGCAGGCATTTGTTAGCATGTTTTTTCTAACTGTGTTTTTTTATTTTTATTTTTTTAAAGAATTTTGAATTTAAGAAACCCACTCTGCCAGTATCTCGCTGTCGGCTGCGTTCAGTTGGAGACGCAAAAGAAGCTTTTGCTAGCCGCCCCAACTCTGCACCTGCTCTAATGGTAAAATCAAAAGTGGTTAACGGTTCTTTTGAGGATTCACAGCTAGGAGTAATGAGCATGTAACAATTTCCCCTTTTTTCTCTTCCCAATCTTGTACAATAGCTTTCTCCTCCTTCATTCAGTCCACTAACTTCACCAGATGGCAGCAGCCCCTTTGTATTGCGACGCGCATCGCCCTTGGGCTTCGACGATGACGACGACGACGATGGCTTCCTGGATGTACTTGATGATGTAGAGGTGAGACAGTTTGGCATTTGTGAAAGAAAGACATCACATTTCACAAAGCTTTCCCAGTAATTTAATCTCTTTCCTCCATGCTCAGACGGATTCTGAAGTGCCTACAGGAATGGCCAGTCTGCTCACAGCTCCTCTTGTGGCAGATCAAAGCACAGAGAATACATACAATTCGGTATTTATCAGCTTCTCAAACTCAAAGTTTCTCAGCTTATAAACAGCTTTATCTTTAGCTCATTTATGGCCAATGTATTGTGTAAACTCAGTTCCTTTATGCTTTCCAGCCTGTTCGTTGCCGGCCCAGAGGCTTGTTCCGCTCTCCCTCCATGCCTGCAGGTGGACGTGCTGCACTCAAGAGGCCTGATAGGCCCCACGATGAGAACACACCTGTCCGTGTGAAGAGGAGGAGGAGTGTGGCGGGGTCACATGTCACAGCCATGGAGCAGGATGATGATTTCAGTCAACAGGTAAGGCATAGTCTAATCTGCATGACTGTTTGTTCCAAGTCAGTAATGTGTCTGTAAATGTCTTTCTGATCTTTTTGCTTCTTGCCGGCACAGCGCTCAAAATCATTTAATCACTCAGAGATCGAGAGACTGTTGGACACTGACCCCAGTAATGTGATTGGAGATTTCACAAAGGTGAGTTGAATGTTATTGTTAAGTGGCTTTCAGTGTGTGTAACATATTTTATCACAATACAAAATTGGATATTGTGGCTATGTTCTGTACTTCTGAACTGTTAATTTCACGAGTATTTGAATAGTAGTTTCCCACTGCTTAAACACTTTTTGTCTGTAATAAATATAGGATTGTGAAAATGTCTTTAAATAATGTAATATATTTTACTGTAATGTCAAACCCTGCTTTATGGACTCAAATTAATCTATTTTGCAGGCCCCTGCTCTGCCCATAGTATCAGGAAAACACCAAGACTTGAAATATATCACTCCAGAAACTGTAAGTAGTCATTAAGCACATTGACATTCATAGTTATTAATATGTTTATACATTTATGCTAATATGCTTCTTTCTTTCTTTGTGGCATCAGATGGTTGCAGCAATGAACGGTCTGTTCAGTGATGTGGTTGAAAGACTGTTTGTCATTGACTGTCGCTATCCCTACGAATATGAGGGAGGACATATCAAGGTGTGTGTGTGTGTGTATTTATTATTTTTAATTTAAATAATGTATGTTTTGTGCAAATGTTGGAAAACCTTAGGAAAGAGAACCTGTATTTGGTCTTGATGCACAGCATAATCGTTTGAGCACCCTAAGCGTTGCAAAGGCTCAGAAAATTGCTTGTATGCTGGTAAAGCCTGACATCAAATAAAGCTAAGAATGAAAGTGTAGATTTAGAAGTAATCTTTGCTTGCAACCTTGTCACACAACTCTCCTCCTTGCCAACTGTGAAGCATTAGGATGGGGAAGTGAAGAAAGCCCAAAAAGCATAAGGCTAGACAGTAATGAATTTTATTCCACACCTTTGGTGTACATAAGGTTTCCAGGTGGACCTTATGGTTGCAATATTTGGTTCTGCGTCATGTTCAGCAACATTCCCGCATAGGTTACCATATCTTTGTTTGTCTGCATGCATTTGACCGTGATGTCCATTAGGACTGTTTAGGAGGTTTATACATACTTGGATAAAGAGTTTGTGTATGTTTGCTTTCTTTCTTTGTCAGGGTGCACTAAACTTTCATCTGGAGGACCAGGTTGAGGAGTGCTTTTTCAGACAGCCTATCCTTCCACAAAGCCCAGAGAAACGTGTGTTGCTGGTGTTTCATTGTGAGTTTTCATCAGAGCGCGGCCCACGAATGTGTCGTTTTGTTCGTGAAAGAGATCGTGATCTGAATGAATATCCCAACCTCCACTACCCTGAACTCTACATACTGAAAGGAGGCTATAAAGAATTCTTTCCCCTGCATAAGGTTTGTGTTTGTCTTGTTTCTTAATTCTGCTTGTGTGCTATGCTCTTCATAGTTTATTTTTAAATATGGCTCTGTCCTATGCTTACAGAAAGCCTGTGAACCTGAAGACTACAGACCAATGATCCACGAGGACTTCAAGGATGACCTAAGGAAGTTTCGCCTGAAGAGCCGCACATGGGCAGGGGAACGCAGCAAGAGAGACATGTACATCCGCCTTAAAAAGCTCTGAGGCATATATGGGCATACTCGCAGGTTTATTGCCAAACTCTCTCTCACTGTCCTCTCACATGACCAATTAAATGAGTGTCTGTATTCCTCAGTTAGGCGCTGTCTAACAGTACTGCCTTGGCTCAACCACACACTGCCTCCCTACTGCCCTCACTCAAATATAAGGATCACTGCCATAGCTTTCCCCCTGCCCCTGTTCGATTCCAACGCACCAAGTAATTGTGTGTGTGTAGATCAAGATTTGAAAGCACTTACCTTGTTTATGTGGAGTGCTTGGACCTATTTTTTATTTTTTTGTTTCCTATTTCAAGTTTGAGCCATATGCTTTTGCTTAATTCTATTATTTTTTAATAATTATTATTATTATTTGCACAGCCTGTCACTGTTTAGTGTCCCTTTTATGAATTATGAATAACCCCATTATGTATAGCTTTTTATGGCGTTAAAGAAGGCATTTTACTGTTATTTCTAAAGCATTTTTTTTACCATTTTAAGAGTATGGCCTAATTGTTTCAATAAAAAGGTTTGATTTGGAGAATAACGGTGAAGGTAGTGTGTGGTTTAGTTGGCTGCTTTGCACTGCCATTTTTGGTCTTCAGTCTCCTGTCTGAGATGAGATTAGGTTTGCTGACCCCTAATATTTGAGATTTCATTTAGAAGCATGGGGGCTGATTGTGTGTGGCTTCACTAGCTCAGGGGGACAGGCCTGGCTGATTGCTGCTGGTCAGCGAGAGATGACCTCAATGATCACCAAAATATTCAGCAATAAAACCTGCCTTTCATTTTTATTTCTATTTTAATTTCTATCTTTATTTTTGTACATTAAATGTTGTAATGATCCCCACTCTTTAAATGCTAATGGTGTGTGTGAACTTTTTGGCCATGTTTGAATTGGTGTGTGAATGTGAGATTGGCTGTGTTACTGCAGCACTACTGTTAAAGGTGTTTGTGGGAATAAATGACTTAAGCTGATCTCATTTGCTTTGTGATTTCTTCCCTCTAGTTTCATTTGTGTAGACTGTAAATGTGCACAGCCAGGCTGTTCATTCCATTTTCAAATCCTCCTGCCTTGAAAGCGTTTTGGGTGGAGCCAGGCTGTGAACTATTATTGCATGTGAGTTTATTTGGGAGAGAAGGAAAACAATGTTTACAGAAGCATTTATTGTGGTAATATTTACACTTGTTGAAGACTGACCAGGAATGTTGAACTAAGCACAGTTGTTTTTGTGTATGAATGAGCCACGTGGAGCTCACACGTGAGTAATGCGAGCTGCAAGGAGTGGCTATGGAACTGCTGGCATCTGGCCAAACATTCAAATCCTGCAGAGCTCAGAAAAGCAGAAGTCCTCACATGACTCCAGATTGATTTAAACATTTGGCAGTCCAGATTACTTGCTGAACTTCAGTGTTTATATGTTTTTAAAAAAAAAGATTCCATGCAAAAAAAATCTGCATTGATTTTAATGAGTAACAAATCAACAAATGCTCCATAATCATCCACAGTAAAAATCATGAGGTTTTTCCCTTCTGTGAAGTTGGCATTTGAGGCAAACAGGATTTTTATATACTGTCTGCATATTACATGTTAAAGAAAATCATTCTGAATTTGGTTTAGTATTATGATCTACTGTAGACTAAATAACTGGTATTATGGGTGGCATTGGCACAATTAGCCTAACCATTGTTCTAGTGGAGAATTCCCATTCATGATGTACTATGCTAACAGCCTTTTAATTTACTAACACCTTCAATTCATTCTGTTCAGGTTTTTCTTGGTCTTACTAAAATTGTAATTCAACAATTTACAGGGCTGTTAGCTGTTAACCTTTACATTTTATCCTCTGAACTGTCACAATATTCTCTACCAAACAAGATGGTTGCCAAAGTGTACTGCCTTTTGAATAATTTATGCTTCTGATTAAACTCAACCTTTGTCTTGAGTAAGAAGGACGCCTACTGAATTTTCATTAGAGGTATGTCTGCTTTGTCAGCCACTTCAGAATTTGAAACTGGAGACTCTACTGTCATTGGTTTACGTGGGCCATGTTGTGACAAAACCCACATCCTGTTATTACAGCAGCAGAGTTCCTCTGAAGTTAAGTCCATTAAACCTTTGATTTTTCTTTCAAATTTCATTTACATGATTTATAATATCGGCCCCCCATTGAGCCACTGCTGGTTGGCTGAATCCCCTTGTCTTTCAGAATAATGTATAACATCAGCTGTGTGAGGGTTAAATTCTCTCTTAAGGTTTACACTAAACAATGCCTTCCTCAGCAGCTCTGTAATAGACATTCTTATGCTTGTGTAGGTGCCAACTTAAAGTAGATAAAGTAGAGGTCACATTTGTTAAACAATCAGTTCTTCATTTTCAACATTTTCAGAAACAGAGAAACAGATTGATGAACTCCTTTTCAACTTTTTCCACATGGTAAGATGAATTACTGTTAATGTGAAAAAAGGTGTGCTGGTGAGCTGAACAGGGTGTGTGTGTGTGTGAAGGTGGGTTAACTGCACTTTGTGGTGGGGAAGGGTGAGGCTCTTGCCTGCAGGGTTAAGTGAACATGCCCAACAGTTGTTAAGTAACAGCTGCCGTGTGTGTGTATTTGTGTGTTCTCTGTGCATTTGCACAGACATTCCTTCTGTTGCAGCTGACATTGTCTTTAATGCTGAAGGACATTAAGCAGCTGCAGCTTCAGCACACAGCGGTTAAACTTTTTAGACCATGTAACATCCATTATCGTACTAAAATTACCATCTACAAAAAATTTCATAGGAAATGTCATTTCACAGAATCCATACTGTTGTGAAAGCAACATGAAAATCAGCATTTGGTTTAGAATCCTAGGCTAAATCTGCGGGATGTTTTTTTTGTAGTTTGTACTGTTATTCATCAAAAGAATTTAGAAAAATATTTATAGAATTGTTTTGCTTATGAGGACTAGAAAAAACTTTGAAATCCTGTTGGGAATTGATGCAAAGTGTTTTTGAGTTGAAAATGCAATAATTTTGATAAGCTATTCATAGTGATTAGATTTAAGAATATTTATAATTCTTTAAAAAACTTGACCATGCTCCAAATAAAATAAAGACATAAATATACTTATTTTAATTTCTGCATTATCAGAATTACCCCTTCACAGGAGCTTTATTCTGAAATTTGAACAGTGCTGAGCAAATAAAGAGCGAACAGCTCTTCCCTTCTCATTTTCCCCCTATAGCCCTATAACTGGGTCAGTGATGTCATTAGCCCAGCCCCACCTAGCTGATCAGTTGGAGTCTGCATGCAGGCAGGCCATGTACAC
Organism: Acestrorhynchus altus; assembly: GCA_034509495.1. Classification (NCBI taxonomy): domain Eukaryota; kingdom Metazoa; phylum Chordata; class Actinopteri; order Characiformes; family Acestrorhynchidae; genus Acestrorhynchus; species Acestrorhynchus altus. Next base: position 17,596,156 of record CM067506.1, on the reverse strand, counting down.
ATACACCGAGATATGAGTCTTAGTAAGGGTAGTCTTGTAGTTTATCATACAGTACAGGCCAAAAGTTTGGACACACCTTCTCATTCTCAGTTTTCTGTATTTTCATGACTATTTACATTGTAGATTCTCAATGAAGGCATCAAAACTATGAATGAACACATGTGGAGTTATGTACTTAGCATTTACATTTATATTTACATTTATGGCATTTAGCAGATGCCCTTATCCAGAGCGACTTAAAAAAGTGCTTTGCTGTTCACTCAGAATATCCTTAGCTAGAAGACAAGGCTAGAATATAGAGATTCCTCACACTTAGATCCTGTTGAAACAAATGTCTTTATGGAGTTAAATACTCCTGAAACAGATGAGTCTTCAGTCTGCGTTTGAAGACAGTGAGGGACTCAGCTGGGGAAGTTCATTCCACCATTTTGGTGCCAGAACAGAAAAGAGTCTGGATGCATGTTTTCCTTGTGTTTTGAGGGATGGTGGGTCAAGCCGAGCTGTACTTCAAGCTTGAAGGGCTCTTGGTAGAGCTCGAGTTTTGACCATTGAAATCATGTATGGAGGAGCTGGTCCAATTTTGGCTTTGTAGGTCAGGATCAATGGTTTTGAATCTAATGCGGGCAGCTACACAGAGCCAATGAAGGGAACGCAGCAAAGGACTGAATTTAGGAACATTGAAGATGAGCCGCGCTGCTGCATTCTGGATAAGTTGCAATGGTCTGATGGTCCGCATAGGAAGGCCAGCCAGTAGGGAGTTGCAGTAGACTAGTCTTGAGGTGACAAGAGACTGAACAAGCACCTGAGTGGCCTCACTAGACAGAAAAGGTCGAATTCTCCTGATGTTGTAAAGGAGAAATCTGCAGGACTGAGTCAAGTTTGCAACATGAGCTGAGAACGATAACTGGTCATCCACTACTACACCAAGGCTCCATGCTTCAGCAGCTGGAGTGACCAGTGAGTTCTCAAGGGAAATTGTAAGATCAGGGTGAGGAACTGTGCTTTCAGGAACGAATAGTAGTTCGGTCTTGCTAGGGTTGAGTTTGAGGTGATGGGCTGCCATCCATGATGAGACATCAGAGAGGCAAGCTGAGATCCAGGATGAGACCTGGGTGTTCGGAAGGTGGGTAAGTGAGGATGAGTCGGCTTAGCAGGGGTAAGTAAAACCATGAGCAGATATTACTTTACCAAGAGAAGTAGTGTAGAGGGAAAAGAGAAGAGGTCCAAGGACTGAGCCTCGTGGAACACCGATGGACAGTCTGCATGGAGCTGATGATGCAATGCAGGATTGACAGGAGGATCTTGTGGTCTACTGTGTCAAAGGCTGCAGAGAGGTCGAGGAGAATTACAACAGAGGATAGTTTGGCTGATCTTGCAGCATGGAGTTTCTCAGTGACCGCAATGAGAGCAGTCTCTATTGAGTGTGCCGGTTTGAAGCCAGATTGGTTTGGGTCCTGTAAATTGTTCTGGTTGAGAAAGAGAAATAGCTGATTGTAGACAGAACGTTCAAGTGAAAAAAAGGTGAAATAACTGAAAACATGTTTTATATTCTAGTTTCTTCAAAATAGCCACCCTTTGCTCTGATTACTGCTTTGCACACTTTTGGCATTCTCTCAATGAGCATCAAGAGCTAATCACCTGAAATGGTTTTCCAACAGTTTTGAAGGAGTTCCCAGAGGTGGTTCATTGAGAGAATGCCAAGAGCGTGCAAAGCAGTAATCAGAGCAAAGGGTTGTATTTTGAAGAAACTAGAATATAAAACATGTTTTCAGATATTTCACCTTTTTTTGTTAAGGACATAACTCCACATGTGTTCATTCATAGTTTTGATACCTTCAGTGAGAATCTACAATGTAAATAGTCATGAAAATACAGAAAACGCATTGAATGAGAAGGTGCGTCCAACTTTTTGGCCTGTACCGTATGGGTATCACGTCTATAGGTAACTCTGGTCCTTATATATAAAGCCTAGAAAACAGCATATAAACTGCCTGTAAAGTGCAGATCTCAGGTTCTAAGAGTTCAACTGAGTGAGATTTTGACTATGTACTAATACCATGACTTAAGTGCAGTTTTTATTTCCTTTAGCAAGTGATATTAGAAGATCAGCCAGAGGACTGACTTATCATAACCCTCTTAACTCCAACAGTCTGTGTTGATGTAGTCAGAGAGGAGTGGATCAATATTAGAGCAGCTGCTCAGTGCTGTTTGATGTACATCTGTAACTGTAATCAGGACGAGCAGGACTCTGCTCTACTCAGCTGTCTGATTTAATTTACTCTTCAGCTGCTTTACTCACTGTTTCCTGAAATGGAGAAGAATTAGGAAACACCTTTTGGCCTTAACGTCTGCCTGCTGTTTTTACTCTTTCATTTTACTGTTGAGGCTGAAGCGCCACCTGGTGGTCTCTTCTGCAGGAGCAGGTTGCCAGGTCCTTCATAGGACATCCCTCTCTCTTTCTGTTACTCGAGAGCTGCTACATTTGTACTCCTTTAAAGTTTTTAGAAAGATATTTGTGCTTTTATGACAGTCATTATTTCACTGAAAAAAACAAAACAATACATTTTCTTCATTACTAGTACTATCTCAAAAATAGAAAGTAAAGTAAAACAAACAAAACATTAAAATGTAATGAATATAATTTAAAAAAATGTATTGTAATATTGCTGAAAAACACGACAAACAGGCAGATATGTAAATAATTATAGGTTTGGTCTGATTAGACACTGGGTCTTTGCACAAGAAGGTGTAAAAGCTCTTTCCCCACTGCTCTATGAAAAGGCTATTTTTGGATAGTGCACCTTGTGCTGAGAGATCATTGACAAGTCTTCACAACGCACTCAAAGACATGTTGCCCAGTTGACAGATTTTGAGAAGGGATGCTTCATTTTCCTGAAAAAACAAACAGCAAAAAACAAAAAACCAGGGTAGGAGATTTGATAAATAGCTAGCCAAACCACAACTGCCTTCATTTATATTGGTGTTGTGAACATGAAACTTGGACTGCTTGAACAGGCAACTTGGAGTATGGAGGCCTCATGGTGACAGCTTCAATCTTGCCTTTGCTGTGGAGCAACACACTGCCCCGTTTTCCTTTGTGATGATCCGGAGAGCCATTGTAAACGACAGTCACCCCTAGTAGTGATAGGAGGCACACTAATCAGTGATATGTGCAACAGTGGTGCCAGCAGATGTATTTCTGTATGTATCGTTATTTAAGTGCGAAAGTAATGTGTTTCCAGTCCCTTTGTCCTGTGTGTGTATAATGTTTATTTATTTATTTATTTATTTTTACCAACGCTGCTAGAAAGAATGGGGGGAACACTGAGCATGTGAAATTAAATCCTGCCTATGATGTGCAGGACATTCTGCAGCCATTTGTGTTGCCTCTCATGGCAGGTCTTCGATCTGATTCGATGCCACACACAACCTGCATACCTCCATGCCCAACCAGATCTTATATCCAGGCTACAGGCCCAACAGGGTATTAGAGCCCCCTTTCAACTATACAATTGTTTTTTTTCCAATAAACTTATCCTATTTTAATATTGTATTCACACACGCATGAAAAAAATAAATAATTCTTTCCCAACAACTCACTCTTGGTAACTCTTTATGTCCAGAATCAGCGAACGTGGCAACCGTATGCCGTCCTCACTCACGTGACTAAACACGGAAATGCCGCTGTGACGTGGGACTGGGGAAAGCAGATGTTAGGGTTTTGTTTTCAAAATGATTTATGAAATAAAGGTGAGGAATGTATTTGTCACATTAGGCCATGAATCTCCGTCCTTTGTACTGTTAATGTTTCTTTTATCTGTGGAATGCTGTAGTCGGTGTGTTTGTGTTTGATTAAGCTGCAGGCTCAGTGATGGTGCTGTGTTTTCTGGTCCACACGGTGTGTCCGCTGCTCGCCCTGTCTGCCTCCGACAGTCGGCTCCTGTACGCGCGGGCTTTCGGCCCGGAGGAGGAGCCGGGAGGAGATCCTGGGGGAGAGCCGGGCTCGCAGAAGAGGAGACTGGCTCGGAAGGAGAAGCTCGCGGTGGTGGCCAGGTGATTATAGTGATTGTGGTCCAGCTTGTCCTGATTTTTCTTTATTTTCCCCCCTTTTTAACTTAAGCATTTTATCAAAAAATGAGTTTGAAAAAAGCATTTTCTAAACTAGTTTCTACACACACACACACACACACACACACACACACACACACACACATATAATTGCATCCACATCCAGGTGCACTCACAGTTATTTACATAGCTTTGCCTCTTTGCCTTACTATTTCATTTGTTTTAGTGGCCATGTAGTCAGCTCAGTGATCGAGCAAATGCTTTGCATGTATGAAGACCATGGTTCACAGTTCACAAAGTTGTGTGGGGAGACATGACTTTATTAGATTTATTACTGTTATAATTACACACATTTTTACAGATTTCAATCCACCAAACCAGCAGGAAATGTGGAGTGGAAGTGAAGTGAAGGAACAATGCTTCCCCCGCACTCATAATTCATGGCTGTCTTGTCTTTGAGCAAGCCACCTTGATTGCTTTTTTGGCACTGAGGTGGCTGCCCACTATGCTAGATGTGTGTGTGTGTGTGTGTTCACTTCCCATAGTCAAAAATGGATGTGTGTTCACTGCCACAAATGCTAAATCTCATTGAACTGCTGTGCATTATTCATAAAGGATGATTTTATAAACTTCCCCAGAGGATATAACGATTCACAAACAGAACATTTCTTGATGAACATTTTTCTTGTGCTCCCTCCCTCTTTCCCCATTCCCTCTACCTCCCTCCTTCTCTCCCTCAGGAAAGTGAGAAGTGCAGTGTGTATGAGCCGGGAGGCGTCAGGTAGTGTATGTGTAGAGGCGGTCCTGGGTGAGGAGGCTGTGGCTCTGGGTGAGGCAGAGTGTGGTGTGCTGTCTCTGGGCCATGGTGAGCCATTTGCAGGGCTGAATGTTGCACTGTGGCTGGGGGTGCAGGCTCTAGCCTTCACCATGGTGTGCCAGCCTCATGAAAACCTGCTGCTGGCAGAAGGAACCCTGCGTAACCTTGCTCGCCACTGCCTGGAGGAGCTGCGCCTGCTGGGAACTGGCAGCGAGGTGTGTGTGAATCTGAGAGAGTTAGATGATGCAGCTACCAGAATATTAATGTTGTTTAGGTGTATGAGCCGTCTTGGGAAACTGGCCTTAAGGAGTGCAAATAACACAGGGCCTGACCGCATTCAACTGACCTCAGGCATTTTCTTCATGATAATACTGCTCTCAGTCCAACTGCAGTAAAATGGACTGTAGAGATGAAGTCTGTTTGAAGTCATTGTTCAGTCATAATTCAAATTCAGAACCATTTCAGAAGCTTCTTTTGATATTTTTTAGATATATAGATTTAGTTTTTGGTTAATTTTGAGCAAGAAGCTTTCTAAATTTTAAAGTATTTTCTAAAGTATAAAACTTTTTAATTATATTTTGGGTGTGTTTCACACATTTCATGTTGACAAATATTTTCATTTCATTATGAAAGCAAGGAGATACATTATATATATCCCATTGTTTAACATTTGGCAGGTGTCATAACATTAAGCACACCCATCACAAGGAAAATTTTAAGGAAGGAAGGCTAATTATTTCACAGATAAAATTACTTGGAATAAAGCACATACATTTTAAGGTAATGGTGCAACATAATTACATTTTATGGTAACAGTGCAACATAATTATAACAGACATTTAATAGTGCCTAACAGTGTAATAGAGAATAGTGCCGCTGTTATTGCCACTCTAGGCTCACCCAGAAACTACAATATGTAACTTTAGTAAGTGAGCAAGGCACCACTCACAAGACCTGCTTAATAATGAGTAGTTATATTCATGTGAAATCCTGTAGTATTGCTCCCTCAGTCCACCTGTTTTTATCACTTTCAGATGCTGTTTCCCTCTCTCTCTGTTTGTAAAATGTGTGTGAAAAGTGAAAACTTCAGTGGTCATCAAAAGCACACATTCCTCTTCCCAACTGTTGGGGGAGCTCAGGAGCCAGAATACACATGCTGCTTTACCTTAAATAAATCTTAACACAACTCAGTTGCGATGTTTGAGATGTATAGTATATGCAGAGGTTTTAGGCACATTATTTATAACCATTCATATTGTGATGAACAACTCTTTATTACATCAGAACTTACATCAGAAGATGCAATTGGACATGAATATGGTTAAAGGTAACAAGAATTGTTCATTTTGAAGAAAGTAGTTATCTTGTGGGATTTCTCCTGGCATCTCCCAGCCAGGTAGAACCACTACTTTTTGTATGAATATTATTTGTATTTAATATTAACGTTCTAGTGATCAAATAAACACTTACAGCATAAGGAGCTAGGAAATAAGTCCTCCTTAGTACCTAAAACCTAGATATGAAATTGCCAATATATATGTTTTTTTATTAAAAGGTACATCAGTTTCCTCCTCTTCTTTTCCCTTTGACTAATGAAGCTGTCATTCTCAGGTTCTGCTGAAAAGTGACCGGGTAGATGCAATGGTCCAGAGACTTCTTCCTCATGGCCAGCTCCTCTTCCTCAACAACCGCTTTGCTCAAAACCTGGACAAAGAGCTGTCCAGCTACATGAGCAAATGAGATTTCAGGATCAGAGCTGTATCGCCAGTACAGTGGCCATAATAATTCATTTTTTGGAAGAGCTTTGACACTGGCTTGTGATGTCTTGCAAGATGGATGAGGAGAGACAGTTCCGTCCAGAACATCTGAAAAAAAAAAAAATCTGAAAAATTCCTTTTGAAGACTGGAAGAAAGTGCTTGAAAGATTACACCTCAAAACTATCTATGCCCAATTGGTTGCATCCATAGATGCTATGCCAAAAGCATTTGAGTCTTCAGAACTGCATGAAGGGCTCTGGTTGAAGTATTTTGAAGCAAATTCTAAGCCTTTTTTATACCATGTCAAAGAATAAAGAAGTCTTATGTGAAAATACAGAGATTTGATAGTAGAAAAATCTAGTGTAACAACCAGAGCGAGTGACACATTCAGAGTTTAAAGAACTGGCGTGTCTTTTATATATTTATATATATATATATATATATATATGAAGAGAGAGAGAGAGAAAAAAGGCACTCCAGTTCACGTGTGTGCCTATGTCAGAGTGCTTTGGGAAATCATTTTTTGCTTGATCATGCAGTTATGTGCTGTTGTCAGAGAAGCCAGAGGGTGGCAGTGTGTTGGGGTCTTCTGTGTGCTCTGGAACATCCCTTTGAAGCACAGTTACCAGGGTAACACTTCATATCAAATAGTAAGGCTGTGTTACTTCAGTATCTAATAAATGTGATGATCAACACTTTGTTTCTGTCTATGTGCATCAAGCTGAACATACTGCGTCTGTGCTTCACTGTCCATTAGGGGGCAGTGTTGCACCTTCAAAATGACAGTACATAAGCTTTCACTGGAATTTCTGGTAGTAATTGACATCCTGTCATTCTCTTCTGTCACTTGCTCAGCTAAATAGCTAGAACAGATAACAGCCAATGTGACTGCCGGCAGAGCATTGATTGGCAGGGATGGCTGTTGACTTGGTAAGTTGGGGTCACTTCTGTAATGGCTTTGTTTTGGACACTGAAGAGTTTATTGTGTGACCACAATATTTATGGTCTGAAATACCTGAGAAATACCAAAGTTTGCATATATATATATATATATAATATATATATATATATATATATATATAATTTGGACCTCACTGTAACCTGCTGGTGGTAAATGTGGCAATGCGCCTCAAATTGGAAATTTGGCAGTTTGACACTGCCTCTATGTACCATTCTATCTGCATGAACAGTTTGTCAGAATTAGCCTCCAACATGTTCATAGGGGGGATAGAGAAGATGTCCTTTACTTAAGAGATGTGAATTGCTTAAGGATTTGAGACATTTACTATATCCCATAATCTCTCTATGGCACTGTTTATTTCCCTCACACATGCTAACATTTGCATAAATTGCATAAATATTGAAGCATTAACATATTAATTCATATTTCCTTCTTTGCTTTTACAGGTAGCTCAATTCTTATAGTTGAGCAAAATGAGAAAAAGCATCAGACTGAGGGCCACATTAATATCTAAAACACAGCTGATTACTTCAGATGAAGTCATTTTAAAACGCTCCTGGTTGCAATCATAAGGTAGCAAACCACAAACACAATTATTGCAGAAATCATAAGGAAATTTCTTTGCATATTTGATTCGGCTTCAACTGTGAAATCTGTTATTCAGTCGACTGATGATTCTGTACTAAATCGGGGAATATTTTTTTTCCCAGGCTCTAATAAATGCCCACAGTAATCACATTTAAATTGGGTTTTAATGTGCGCTCATTTTCTACAGTGTATTATTTTTTTTTCCGTTGGATATTAAATTGCCTTCCACACTTGCTTAACTAAAGAGCACTTGTATACCATCTACGTCTCCATATGTTCTCAACCATATACAAGAAAATGAAGGCACAAATTTAATGTGCTAGCCATTTTTGTTCATGATAAAAAGTCAGGGCCTTCAGGTGTTCTTGTTTTCCTTCTCTTTTTTTCTAGATAAAAAATCAAACAAGGTCAATTAGTCTGAAAACAACCTGCAAATTCACTGCCTCCAAAATTGCAGACATATTTGGAGCCATCCGGCCACTTTTTAATTGATGTCTTTCTTTCCTTTTTCTTGAAATAATGAAAGACCACATTTCCTAGAACAAATGGAGCAACAAAAAATTTTATTCTGAGAATGTTTGAGGTTTGAACTGACAGTTTGGGTCTAAAGCTGCACTTCAAACAGTGAAATTAATTTGAGAATCATTCACTTATGTCTCTTTTAGTGTCCTCCTGGTGACTGTGGGTGGCTTTGAATGCCTCCTCTCTCTGGTTTTATCAATAAGAACCACTGAGGGCTTCACAGAACTGTTAAACCAGTGGAGCGTTTGGCAACATCCTTGGAGCAGACAGAAGAGAAATGAAATGCTGTTGCTTTCAGATCCTCCCGCTACCCTCTTGTCCAGAGTAGCTTAGCTTGGGAACATGTGGCTTTCAAGAGATGTTATTTATTTATATTTTCTGAGGTTCATATGGAATTAAGAGTTCAATTTAATGTGTTTTGGCTTTGTTCTGAATAATTGGTATTTGAAAGACTAGAAGAAAGCTCATGAATAGGATCTCTTTGTCAAAAGACCCCCCTTTTTAATGTGAATGTCTTGCCAAAGCCTTCAGGCATGTTATTGTTATTATGCAGTGCTTTGTCAAAACAGTCCTCAAGCAATCAAGCTCCATTAAAACACATGTCAGTTCAGCATCTGCAATGATTTGGTCCTCATTAGCCTCAGTGACCTGGAAGTAGAATTGCCTGGACAAACAATGTCCAATATAGGGCAGGGAAGTAGATTTAAAAACAAATCAATCATATTCCTTTATCTTTTTTTTTTTTTCAAATCAAATTATTAGAACTACAGTTTGGATGATGCCCTTACCCATAAACACATAAGTACTGAAATTGAATTTATGGTGCCCCTTCTCATGTCGCCACGTCTGCAGAGGCTATCTCACATTCAGTGCTCCTTAAGATGTCCTACCTGCCAAACTGTCAGAAGCTCTACCAAGTGTAGAGTGACAATGTACTTTCCAGGCTAGGAGTGTTGTTTCATACATATTCTTTTCCCTACATCAAATAGTATTTGCCTCCTTTTGTAGCAGATGGTGACAGTGACATGACATCTTGATTACTAGTCTTGACAAATCCAGCCATCATGAGTCCTGTGCTGATACATTCCTCAGTTCCTCTGTGGAACTGAGCAGAACAAGTCGGATTGGTTGCGTGGTCCTATTCTCCAAGCAAAAAGGCAGTAAATCATGCTTGATCACATCTTTTGTGATGATTTAGTTTGCTAGAATGTTTATATTTCTCTCTTGTCCACAAATGGAAGGGCTGATCCGTTCATACATACAGAGAATGTGCAGTTCTTAGCTGTGTGCAATAAACGGGAGATCCAGCTCAATTACTGCATTGCAATGAAGGCAACAAGCTCTGAGATCCTTAATCCAAAGGTGCATTGGTGAAAAAACCCTCAGAAAAGTTTTCAGTGTCAGGGCTCCTCTGGGCTGTCATTCTTTAGTTATGCACAGACAGGCCTTGAGGTGCAAACACCTAATCAGGTCCATCATAGAATAAATGTTTGAAGAATGGAGGTATTTAAGGTGAAATTATGCTAGTGTTATACACTGTAGTATTTATATGTATATTTTATTCAATCAATCAAACTTTATTTTTATCGCACTTTTCACAACAAAAGAACTGTCAGAAAGCAGCTTTACAGAAATACGGGTCCAAGCCTCAGTTGAGCAAGCCAATGGCCAACAGTGGCAAGGAAAAACTCCCTCAGACTAGAAGGAAGAAACCTGGAGAGGAACCATGGCTCAAGAGAGGAATCCATCCTCCTCTGGTCGACATGTATTGTATGTATTATTCAATACATGTAAAGTGATACATTTTAACTTTTGTTCAGCATCGCTTATAGCTCCCGAAAACCAAACATCCAAAATCTCAAATATTCAAATATTTGCATATGTGACTTGCCTAATATCAAGCATCTCCTGAACCATAGACAACATTAGAATTGTCTTGGCTAAAGAAACAAATAATTGGATTGTTGTCAGTGCTCCAAAGTCCTCTTTTCAGATTAAAATACATTTCTTTTGAAGGTTTTCATGCAACATCTCTAGAAGACTGATGGTTGTGATGCTGTTTGTCACAAAGCAATGAGGTCACATGCATGGCTAAGTGTCATTCAATACTATGTCAAATTCTGGTCCCTATAATAGTTCTCTGTAGAGTGTTTAAATGTATTTTTTTCATTGAGTCCACCAAAAAAGGAAAATCATTATTCTGAGGCAAATATCAAGGTAGAATTTTTTTTTTCATCCCAAACAAAGTCACATATTTACAATTTGTACATCAAAACAACTAACAATACTGAACAAATACATTTAGGTTTAGATGGATTATTACTTACTGGTAATATACAGTAAGCAAATAAATATATAACAGTCCCCATTCATAGGAATATTACCATTCTTTCTTCATGGCTTTGTTATTATATGTTCTATCACACATGAAGCAGATGATGTAAAGGTGCTGTAAGTTTACAATGAGAGGTTTGACAGGAATAAAGCAAGTGCGTGTGTAAGCTGTAATGTCTTAATTGGCACATTAACAGTTTAAAAGTTCTGCTTGAATTTGCTGTGATTAGGAATTCACATACCTGTCTTTTAGCCATTGGAAGGCAAGAGTAATAGGGACATTAGGAGCAGTTTCACCAAGAGGCCTGAGGTGCAGGACTCAGGTATAATGTGAGCAGTAATGGTGTTCCAGGACATCTTCGGGGTTATGCTAATGTGATCCAGCTCTTTTTTCTCTCATCTGTTCTCTGCTAGCCTTTTTCCTGTTCACAATTTTACTGTAATGTTACTCAATTTTACTTTTATTTCATAGTTGTAAGTAATTCTTGCTAGTTTGTTATAATAACATAATCATTATGCACACCAGCATTGTAGTTTAATGGCATAGATGGTAATTTTATCTTGGGTTACATTTTAAAACTTTGATTGGGCAGTTGACACCCAAGACCCTCTTTATAAACACTGCTGAACAGTGCAGTTGATTATATGGAAACTGACACGACTCTCAGATAATCACTACTACCAAGATTCAGATTTGGAGCAAATCTTCATTTTAGATACACCATGTCCTGATCATCTGGAAGATGATGATCATGGTGGTAATTTTAAGTCATTGATGAAGATGAAAATGCAAATGTATAATATTTTTGTGTATAAAAAAAAACAAACAAAAAAAACACATATAGCTCATGTCAAAACCTTTAACTAACAGCTAAGGTAAGCTAAACAGCACTCACACTCACGCAGCTGGATGAAATTTGCCTTACTGAAATTTGAATGAATGAATGAATGAACGAATGAATGAATCTCTTTTTTTCGCCAAGTATGCCACACATACAAGGAATTTCACCTGGTGAGAGCAACACATGCATGACATGCAACAAGCACACAGATCACCGACAAACACCAGACCAGGAAGGAAGGCAAACAATAAATAGAACAAAGAATACAAGTCAAAAAGTACCGAAGAGCAGAGGAGCCAAGAGATGAACATATATTTGAGTGGCATATATATGAACATAAATTTGAGCAGCATGGTGGCTTAGGGGTTAGCATGTTTGTGTGGGTTTCTCCAGTTCTCCAGGGGACTCCAGTTTCCTCCCAAATTCAAGGATATAAGGCGAATTGGCTACTGTATATTGCAGTGCTGTGAATGAATGTGTATGTCTGTGACTGTACATCTATATGGCCATATGTGGATTGGCAATCTGTCCTGGGTGAACCACACCCAGTGTGCAGTCCTCCAGGTGGATGGTCATTTCCAGTAGAGAGGATGCTGTCTGCAGCTGGCTGCTCCTTCTCACTAGTGTGCATTGATTGACTGAAGAGTGCTAATTGTAAAGTGTCCTTGGGTTTTTAGAAAGGTGCTATATTAGTGTAAGTTCATTCATTCATTAAGGAGTCCTGTTCAACATATAAAATCACAACAGATAACTCAAGGGTCAGCCGTCATCATTTTACTCCTTATGACATATAAATCTAGTGTTTTAAAAGCATCACATTATGTAAGGTTACATTAAAAAAAAATCATATTGAGGCTACACTGACCTGTAATTGATCATTTCTATTGGTCATTGCATATGTCTTAGAAATCCAGAGATTAGCCCAAGGTCATATCCCACCCTTAAATGTAACAGCAACAAACTTACTTTTGTAATCTTTGGTAGAAATTAAAACAGTGAGACTGAAGAAAAAAATGAGACAAACAAGGATGCTAGAGCCTTATAAATGATGAATAATCATTTATTAATAGCACTGATCCAAATGATCAGACTGACCGGGTCAGCATGCTACTAACTGCACTGTTTAACTTTGTTGAAGCAGTCAGGACAACCCCCAGAAGAAGTGCATAATGGTGTAAAACTTGAATCATATTTGTATAAAATTTCTCTACAGAAGTATTGCCAACAGAATATGACTTCCAAGAGCAGATAGACAAAAAACGTTTTGGCAACATGCTTAATTCCAGGAGTGGGATGAGTTAGGCAGTTTGGGATGAGGTGGGGTGATGACCCTTGAATTAAGGAAGAAACAAGGAAGGAGGAAGTGTCCCAAAACTCCATATATTGGACATACACTCCCCTCCAAAAGTATTGGAACAGTGAGGTAAATCCCTTCATTTTGCAGTAGTTTGAAAACAATTGGGTATGACATTAAAATGTGAATATGAGACAAACAACTATTAATGACATCATCAACAACCTCCAGAGGACAAGAGTGAAGGTTTCAGACACTGCTGTTTGCAGAAGACTTCATGCACAAAAGTACAGAGACTGCACCAGAAAATGCAGAAACTAATTATCAAGAAGAACAGGAAGGCCAGGCTGGGATTCAGCAAGAAGTAAGGAAACAACCTCAAAAGATTTATGGACTGGTAAGACAAAGATTAAACTTTATCAATGTGATGGAAATGTTAAAGGTTTGGGAAAGAAAGGATCTGCTCATGGGCGGCATGGTGGCGCAGTGGATAGCGGTGTTGCCTCACAGCAAGAAGGACCTGGGTTCGATCCCCGGGTGGGGGGGTCTCTGTGTGGAGTTTGCATGTTCTCCCCGTGTTCGTGTGGGTTTCGGTTTGGAAAATGAATGAATGAAGGATCTGCTCATGATCCCAATGTATAAGCTCATCTGTGACACAGTCATTTCTTGGGTTTTTAGGCTCATTAATCTTCATTGATGATGTGACGCATGATTGCAGCAGTACATTGAACTCAGATGTCTACAGAAAAGTTATATATGTCAATTTAAAGAAAGATGCAACCAAACTGATTGGGAGATCCTTCATCATTCAGCAAGATAATGACCCAAAACATGCTGCCAAAACTACAAAGGAGTTCATTGGGGCCAAGATAGGGAAGGTTTTAGACTGGCCCTGTTATTCTCTAGACTTAAACCCAATAGAGCTGTATTTTACCTGTTAAAGAGGAGACTAAAAAGGAAGAATCTCCTCAAAACAAACCCCACCAGAAAGAGGCTGCAGTGAAAGCCTGGAAAAGCATCACAGAAGAAGAATAGCGATGCCAATGGGTCAGATGGTTGATGCAGGTATTGCAAGCAAAGGATTTGCAACTAAATATAAGTCTTATATTTGAAGTTTATCTGTTCCAATAATTTTGCTCACAAGACGAATGGTTGGGTTCAGGCAAAAAGTGCTTCAAAACTTTGTATCAGAGCCAAATTTAAATACCTAGAAATAATAACTGAAATATTGATATTTTCTCTAATATTATTTTAATGTCAAACCCAAAGGTTTACAATCTACTGCAAAAATGGCCTCACTGTTACAATATTTTTCTACACATACACTTACAGTCATACTTTCATAGTACTCAATACCCAATTTTAACGTGCAGACCACATTGGAGCTGCAGTGTTAATCAGATACAGTAATACAGAAGCCATTGACTTGTGTTGACCTCCACCACTGATGATAGGTTGGGGCACAGCTCATCTCACCCACCTGTCGCTGGTATTGCTGGAGAATTGTCCAAAGCAATTAGAAATTAGTTGTGAGTTTTACCTAATTTAATTACTAATGTTCACTCATGTACACTATCATCCATGTACTCTAAAATGGCTTTAAAAATTATGATTTAAATACTATCTCTGTAATGTATGCATTTTGCCATACTACTTTTTAACAGCCTGGTTAACTGTTTTGTCAAGATGCTAATTCATCAAGGGGAACACTGAGCAGTGTGTGTGTGCTTAATTAATTTTGATTAGTATTCAATGTTTGGTGTTTAATTACTCTGAGTGTGTCTCTGTCTGAGAGCACAATTACAGATAAGAAACCACTGCAGGGAAAACTGCCTATCTCTGTACTCCTGTGACACACACATATGCACACACACAGTAAGAAGAATTAGCATGCATCCTATAGGTCTTTAAGCTGCAGTCTGGGATTTCTAAGCTATAAAGTAAAAGTTCTGACACTGGAGCATGTTTGCCTCGAGGAATTCATCAGCTCAGCGCAGAATTCAAGAATCAGCAGAGAGTGACATAAAGAAGAACGCTGCAAGGCCCTAAATTCCAACAGCCAAGTCAAACTCCTGTTTTTCATGTTGGAGGCTGATTCTTGCTGAGATTTTGTAGAGCATCAAAAACATTGCTCTAAAATTCCTTAAAAATTCAAATTCCTTAAAGGCTTCCTTCTTGATTGTAGTCTATTCATTTGATGTAAACAACATGATTGTGGCTAAAATGCTAAGCGTAAGGAACGTAAATTTATATTGTAGCTGTGTGGGGTCTACATTCACAAACAGAAAGACACAATATGTAGGATTACATCACTGTTTAAACTGTCCAGTTCTCCAGAGCTTTCTGAATGAAACAGCCAAAGCAGAAAGTTTAAGAGCTGGCTGAGTGTGTCAGGCATGTGCTTGATACAATATAAAATCAAGCAGGCTATTGAGACACCATCTACTGTAAATCCAGATGAATTAAATGTATTTATTTATTTAAAAAAAAAAGCTGGTTAAACACTTTAAGTAAGGTGTTTGAAAACTTGAGTTAATTTAAGTTCACATGAATAAAATTGATTTGTATTTAGTTTTCTGTTGAATATAATTGAACTAAAATACATTTTCAGAAGACAGATTAAACTTTGACTTTTTGTTTCTTGTATTTACATGAAATACAGGATGAATATTAATTAATATTTGTGAGGAGTAATATAGGCTGAGTAGGAAGAGACTGGGGTGTGGTCCATATTCTAAAGTAAAGTTATGATATAACTCCACTATGTTTTGAATAACTGAGTTTTCATGTTTTGTTTATTACCTTGTGGTTTCAAAGGCAAAATTACTTCTCCAAACTACTGCTTGCCTACTAAAGACACTAAAGGTAAAGCAAATAAAGTGTTCCTTTAAACGTTATATGGCAATATAATGTACACTGCAAACCATGCCAAAGAACAGCAACATTAACTGAGCATTAAATGCTCTATAAATTAGAAAGTGCTTTTCATTAGAGTGGTTTTTATATCGTCACAATGAAGGTCTTAAGCAGATTGGCCAGGTCAACTATCAACCACTGCCTTCAAAGGTGATACCCACTTTAAATGAACTAATCTGAAGAAGTTTATGATCACCAGGTCTTAGTGGATGACTAGTTTTGTAAAGCTTGTTGTATAGTTTGGTCAAGCTGGCCATACTCAAGAATCAGCATGGACATGCTAGTTATGCTGGTCAATAAATTTGAACTCACTGGTTCACTAGCTTGGTCAGGTTGGTAATTTCTGGAAGACCAGTTAAACAATCAAACGTAAACAATATCAGAGCCTGTGCTGGTAGGGAAAGGCTGTTGTCTTCAACTGGGACATTTTTTATATATCAACAGTTTTTCTATTCTTTTGTTGGAGGAAAATACAGCTTGGGTATATAATCCCTTCTCACAAAGATTCTGGAGGCAGCTCTACCTTTGAGGCAGAACAAAAGCAACTCATTGAGACAATAACCAATTAAAATAAACCAATCAAATTAAATCAGATTTGTCAAATCAAATCATGTTTATTGTCACAAAACATTACACTGGTGTATAAAAACAAAAATATATAATTAACAAGCAATCAAAGATAATGCTACCTTAGAAAACAAATAGCTAGTTTTCCTGAGAAACCAACACCGTTTAAAAAGAATATCTTACAACATCTCAAACTGAATTGTACACCTTTCATCAACATAAAGCTTTGACGAGCAGATACACATTTGCTGGTTATTTTAATTGATTATTATTCTCTGAAACACTTGTGTTTGTTCTGCCTTATTTGAGTGGTGATAATGCCCGAGTGAAAATACCATCCATCCCTTTTCTGATCCGCTTATTCCTGAATAGGAATGTCACAGGTGAGCCGGTGCCCAGCCGGCAACTCTGAGCGCAAGGGCGGGAAACAACCCTAGACAGGGCACTAGTCCATCGTAGGGCACGTGCGCACACACACTAAGGGCCACTTTAGAGTCACCAAGTCACCTACCACGCATGTCTTTGGACCGTGGGGGAAACCGGAGTACCCGGAGGAAACCCACACAAACTACACACAGAAACTTCCCAGGTTGCCCCACCCATGGATCGAACCCAGGTCCTTCTTACTACAAGGCAACAGCGCTATCCACTGCGCCACCATGGAATCATGGCCACCATCATTTAAATCTACTAGCAAGCACCTTGGTATACACTATAGCCCATCATAGTGTTTTTCTAGTGATTTGTGAACTGAGGGGTGAAAGGTTTAGAGCTGAAGGGTGTAATGTCCCAGAGCTTCTCTACTCCAGTAATATGGGCCCTGTGTTGTGTACTTCTTGTCCCACAGCTGTTATCCTTTTAGCTGTAAATGTCTCCAGAGCATGAGATAGCGCTCTCTAACCAGAGAGAGAGACAGTGGTACTGTTTTTCAGATGAAGATAGAGGACACAGCTCTTCACTCCCAGTCCATTTGTTGCTCACTAAGGTGGAGAGAAGAGAGTCTGTGTACATGTGTTTGTGTGTGTGTGTGTGTGTGTGTGTGTGTGTGATGCTTATCTCTGAATAAATAAATCAGTCTCTGGCTCACAGATGGTTCACTGCAGCGATGGTCTGGGAGTGTGTGTGTTTGAGACTGATGTCACATTATTCTGATGGATTTTGTTGTTGATGGGTGACACAGGGCCATCTGTGGAATCATGGTGTGTGTACAGGAAAGAAGGAGTGGAGGAAGAGGAAGAGAGCATTACGTTCGTCAATCTGTGTGTATGTCTGGACTCAAATAACGTTCACCGCGAGCTCTAAGTTCATGTAAATATGAGACAGCATTTTAATATTCTTTTAACATTCCTTCTGCAACATTAACTTGTGTGTCACACCTTGTTGTGTTGAATGGCTTGTCACACAAATTGTGCAACGTAAAATGTTTGTTTTTGAGGAGTTTGAAAATGACTCAAATTCAATACTTCAATTCATGTACATGAAAGCCATTACAAATTTTTGTCTGCTCCAGAGGTTTTGATTTTGTATTCTTTGTTTTTCACCATCTTCATGGTTATGTGTTTCCCCATTCATGTGGTATTTGGACTAGAGAAGCAGGGGTTACCAGAGTCTGCAAATGATACATCAGTTGCATCTTCCAAATCACTTAGAATGAAGGCTGTATTTCTTGGCTGCATATGAAGGGCCCTTCACTATGGAATAGTCTTCTTTGAAGTAGCAGCCGAGAAATGCAGCTTACCTCAGCTGCAGCCAAGGCTTTGGGATGAAGCTTGAGTGTGTGAGGTTAGGAAGAATATCTCTCACATCATGAAACTTTGTTATCAATAAACATTAATGCATAAGTGTTTACACGTTTACCAAAAGCAATATATATAGCTTTAATAGCCTGTATTGGTAAATAATCGACTTTGAGATTTTTCATATGGCTACCCTGTTGTTAGACAGGCAGCCTTCAGCTCACTAACTACAAACTTCCAACAGTAAAGTGAGCAAATTACTTTAGCAGGCACATTACACATTAAGTACTTTGAAACTTAAAACATAAGCCCAGCAAAATGAATGTTATTGTTCTGAAACTAGTAAAGTAGTTAGAAACACCTTTCTCTGACGTATGTTTTGTTGATTAAAAAAATATGTCATGTTGCTAAGTGATTTCTGCTGCTGAAGTCAACAACTGGGTTGACTTGCTCCTTTGCTCTTCAGAGGGCTCATATAAATAGGCCAATGATAATGTCCTTTTTTCCAGGACATGTCCTCTTTTTGGGACCTAACAAATGTGCGATTTCAAAAACATCAGTTCTAAATAGCCTAAACTCTGTAAGAGCTGATTCTCGCTGTCTCTAATGACCTTCAAGGACACAGGCCCTCTTCCCAAATATTTTGGGGACCAATAGTTATGTAATACACTATATAATATCTTTCAGTGGCTTTGTTGCTTGTTTTAATGGGTCTGTTTGTAGATGGGAACAGTTTGAGACATTAAGTTACCATTACCATACCTTTTTCTTTCTAAATGTGTTCTGCCATTTAGGGGGCAGAAGCTTAAAAGTTGTACACTGGTAAACCATGACACTGGAGCTATCTTTCTGGTGTGGCATTTGTGTCTCTTAATGGGTGGCATTGTGGCAAATCCTCATTGCTGTATGATTAATGCATATCTTTAGATAGTCTTAAGTGGTGGCATCAAAAATGAGTGATAAAAAGGGTGAAAGAAAGGAAAAGTGAAAAAACAGGAGGGAGGAACAAAGCAAAATTTGCATTTTATTTGTGTTTGATTGAAAGTTCTCCGTGGCCCAGTGTTTTCAACTATATTTCGAGATTATTTCTTATGAGTGAGGAGTAAAATAGGCTGAGTGGGAAAAGATTGGGGTGTGGTCCTTATTCTAAAGTAAAGTTATGATATAACTCCACTATGTTTTGAATAACTGAGTTTTCATGTTTTGTTTATTACCTTGTAGTTTCAAAGGCAAAATTACTTCTCCAAACTACTGCTTGCCTGCTAAAGACACTAAAGGTAAAGCAAATAAAGTGTTCCTTTAAACGTTATACGGCAATATAATATACACTGCAAACCATGCCAAAGAACAGCAACATTAACTGAACATTAAATGCTCTATAAATTAGAAAGTGCTTTTCATTAGAGTGGTTTTTATATAGTCACAAAGAAGGTCTTAAAAAGATTGGCCAGGTCAACTATCAACCACTGCCTTCAAAGGTGATACCCACTTTAAATGAACTAATCTGAAGAAGTTCTCTGTGTCCCAGTGTTTTCAGCTATATTTTGAGATTATTTCCTAGCAGGATGAGAAAAGTTAGGAGTTTGGAAGTCTTTCTACAGGGCATTACATAGATGTGTTACAGCTGTTCATAACCTATGTAGAATCATGCAGCAGAGATGAATTTGCTTTCTATTGAAGTAATATTTCTACAATCCTAACAAAAAGATCTTGGCAAAGATTTAGGTGCAATCAGATGGTTATTTGCATGTTTATGGTTCTACATGATTCTATATTTAACCTTTGTTATCAATAAACATTATGTAGCTTATTTACCTTAAAATAGTAGCTTCACAATCATTGTAATGCTTCACTGGTATGTAAAAGGGAACATAATTCCCACTGCAGACTCAGAACACTGCTAACTGTGCTATGTGACTTTGATGAAGCAGGCAAGACAATGTTCTGAGAGTAATATTTATAGAATCCTGTAATATTACTCTACTCTGTCAGTCTGCATAACTTTTCGCTTTCAGTGCTGGTCATCTCAGCCTCTGAGAGATATAAAATATGTAATTTAGGGGTGGTTTAAGGTAGAAATTACATCAATGTATGGGGAAGCCAAGAAGCTAGAAATTCCAATTCTTGCATATTGCTGATTTAAATACTTTAAAAATATTTTAATGACATTTATTTGCCCATTCATTTACTCTTTTGAAGAAGTAGAGTATTTGGAAAAGCTCTATGAAAATGTTTATATCACAAACATTTCAGAGAGGAACCAAAGAACAGAGAGCTGCAGGGATGTCCTGTCCTTTATCACCACAATGATCCAGAATGAGAGTAATTCTGTAGATTAGTATAGCCATGTTACAGTACTGAGGTCAGTTCCACTGAAACACTGTGTCATGATCTAAAGCAGGCTGGTCAGAAACACAGACCGAAGCAGTTCAGATAGCAGGACTGCTGCACTGGCTAGGTCATTGGCTACAGAAATCATATAATTGAGGTTACTGTAAATAAAAAGGTTTTCTCTAAATACAAGGGCTCTTTCTCATTTGTTTAAATAATTAAATCCATAAAAAAGATGTACTAAATGTCTGTTTGTAGACATTCCTTCTAATGGCTTGCTCACTAGGGGATCTGTCTCGTTTCCTTTGTTCCTGTGTTGTTAACCTTTTAATTTTTTGATAAATAAATAAATAAATAAATAAATAAATAAATAAATAAATAAATAAATAAATAAATAAATAAATAAATGCTGATTTGATTTTGATTTGATTCAGCTTAAGTAACACCAATTGCTGACAGAGATGTGCAAATGCACACACACACACACACACACACACACACACACACACACATGCACAGCTTGTCTAGTCCCTGTAGAGAAGCATTGCCAATACAATAGGACTTAGGTACAAAGCAGGATCTCTTTTTAATGCCCTTGGTTTTGGAAGAAATAATAAATGATCATGTATCCAAATACTTTTGTTCACATAGTGTATCACTGCACAATGTTTATGTGGATGGTTAAATAACACTGTTCAAAACTAGAGATTCACGCAACACCCATCACAAAGGTGTTTCTCTTTAATCTGCAAGGAGAAAGTGACTGACACACACGCACACACACACACACACACACACACACACACACACACACACACACACACATGCATGTGGAGGGCCAGTACTGTAATGGAGTGTAATGGTGTATATCCGCTGGATATGGGTCTTTCGGAACCCATTAAGTGAGAATGTGCTGATGCCAGGAAACAGGGAATGATGGGATATGTGTGTATGGCACTAGTGGCATTTAATGGACAACTACAGGAGGAGTTTTCCTGTATGAACTATAATTAATATTAAAGGTTCTTAATTGATTTATGACTTTGTAATGGCTGCTCTGAAGACACATTAGCCATATTGTAGAATTTGCTCTGTGGTGCGGCAGTTCTATAAAACACAGCTGCTGTCTGGAGAGCTCTTCATTAACTTCAATTGCATGTTTAATTTCAGACTTGTCCACACATTACCTTTCCAGTGTATAATGCCTCATGCATTCATAAATAAAACATAGATGTTCATTATTGATGGAGCTGATAATAGAGCTTGCTACATGAGGCTGGTAACTTTTCTGTGTGCATTCAGTGTGATCACATTATTTAAATCATAATAATAAACATGTACACATGATGTAATAGTGTACTGATTATTACACCAGTATAATAGACCATTTTTATTGATGCTCATGACTGCATAATTCTCTTCCAGTATATTTCTGACTGATCAAAACTGTGGACTTCCAGAGTGTGTTCAGTCAGGTAATTTACAAACAAAGTTCAAAACTGAGGAGAGTGTCTAACACAGGCCAACATATGTGCAGAATCAACACTCAAGGCACTCTTAGGCGGAACAAATGCAATTGGTTGCAAAATAACTAAAATAATGGAATTGGAAAAAGTGGAATTTTAGAAATGTGTGTCTGCCTCTCATAGCATGTGGGAGCATTGTATGAAAGTTGCAATTCAGTTTGAGATTTTGTTTGTAGTTAAGATATTCTTTTATATGGTGTTGGTTGTGTGCACCCACTAAAGGTGCATGTCGATTACTGTAGAAGCAAACAGTAAAGAAAAGATTGGCTAGAAGCTGGGGAATGTGGCATTAGACGCTAGCTAGCTAGTTTTTCAGACACATGTTTGAGAAAATAATGCATATAAAATAATTTCTTTAAAACAAAAAAAAAACATAAAAAAAAATTGAATTGCACAACTTTCATCCACATATAAAGCTCTGAGGAATATTGAGGAAATCACTGCTGTACTTGTAAAAATCACTGCTCTCAAATGGTATTTGCTTTAGTAGCAATAGAAAAAAAAAAGAAAAAAACTTTCAAAGGAAATCAAACTTAAAGTCATAAAATTTTGAGACCATGTAAACAGAATTCTATATGCATTCTAGAGTGTCGGAGGCAATTTCAGTAGGGAAATTTCAGTTTCCCTAATATTGTTATTCACCTGTGGTATTTCAGATTGCCATGGTGTTTCTTGTGGTTGCCTATGTGTTGCCTTGTGGTTGCTGTGGTACCCCATGTAGTTGGGTGGATGATTTTATTATGGTTATGACATTTGATTGTTCCCAAAAATGTTGCACTCCATTCATTCTTGGGAAAAAAATCTGCAAAAAAAATCTCATTTACATTTGATCAAAAAGCTGTATATAAGCCCACATTTCACAACCAGACAAAACTATCTAGAACTGGAATCTAAACATCTGCTGCACAGGGTACATGGCAAAAATCTGCCAGAAAAATCAGATTAAAAAGGAACAGATAACATTATAGATTCAGCCATAATAACTAGAACATAACAGTGACAAATATTACTGAGATTATTATTTAAAGTAAATATTTAAAGTTGCTATTAAAAGTTAAAGTGAGCCAGAATTTCACCTACTAACATCAGTTGAAAATACATTCACAACAAGCAACAATTTCATATGGAACTGTTTAAGAGTGGAGCAGCTAAAATAAGGTAGCTTTGATTTGCAATTAACAAGCTTTTTCCTGCAGTTCTAAGACTATCATTAGTGTTCTCCATTCCTAAAGCAGGTCTGCATTTGACCCCTTATAGTCCAACAGTGGCATCACTTTGAATGCAGTTTTTGAAATAACTGCCAACTGTTATTTCACAGATTTCTGGGTTAATCTGTGGGTCTGGTTGGTCTAATTGGTCTTTCCTGAGCTGAATGCTTGGGTCTCTGAATCATCATCTTCTGTGAAGGAAAAAGAGAATGGACGAAGAACAAGAAAATTATGATAATGATGCTGCTGTGTCTGAAACTAGTTTATGAAGAGATAACGTGGTCATTAATTAGCTAGAGTGAATGGGCTGTAGACATGGCAGATGGCGGATTATTCAAATACACCATTTGCCTCTAAAAGCAGACATTAATATTCATGCCTCTGCATATTTCACTAAGATGTGTTAGTTTAATTATGAACCATTATTGCAGTTAAAGGGGCTTCGACACCATGCTCCCTTACCCACCACCCTGTATAGCTCATACACAGTCACGATGACTGCACTCTGTAATTGTACTGAGATTACCCTCATTTGCTAATGACTCCTCTCCCTCTGCTGTCATTCTGTGCTGAGTGTGATAGATGCAGAGAAAAGACCTCCACACTCAAGATTCTCATTCTTGACTTAATAACTTGCATTTTCAGGACACCCTTTTATTTATGTTTGTTCATTTTTGCTCTCTCTCTCTCTCTCTCTCTCTCTCTCTCTCTCTCTTTTCTCTCTCTCTCTCTCTCTCTCTCTCTCTCTCTCTCTCTCTCTCTCTCTCTATATATATATATATATATATATATATATATATATATATATACTATATATATTAAAGGGGGAGTGTAAATTCAAATTGGAATATTACTTTTTGAGAGATAAACCGATTTTGCTTTAACATTATGATATTTTTTCTCATTGCACTTCACCAACTTACAGTACTTTGTGCAGATACAATTCATACCATTCAGATTATAAAACATTTAAATACAGGTTGTAATTTAAAATAGGTAAAATAACAAAATAGGTAAAAGTCAATACTTTTGTAACGCACTGTATAATCAGTAAAATCCAGAGCTGTAGCTGCATTCATATTCATTCAGAGGGAGTAAATTAGGTGTTAAAAATTCATGAGAAATGGCAAGTGTGTCTTAGAAGGTAAGATTACAGCTAATTGCGTGTGTCTCATGACCAATATATAAGAATTGGCAGCCCTACCTCAGAAAACACCGTTCTACAGTCACAGTGGCCTTCAATCTGGATCACATTTCTGCATTGAGTGGATTGGGCAAATAGGTGGTGGTCAGGGAACCAGCCTTCTGACAAGGAGGCCTGACCACTGCTCTGTGCTGTGTGCTCACTGCCCCTAGTGTCTGCATTCACTAGTGTGGATATGTTAAATGAGAAGATAAGTTTCCCAGTGGGTGTATATACACATTTACTTAAATTAAGCCCCTTTATACATCATTATAATTACATTGTCTGTACATAGCTGAATGGGCATACATGGCTAAATTGACACTGGATAAACAACAAAAGCAGGGGTGTTTCACCAAATTCAACATCAACACAGCATTTGGCAGAAGACTATAGATAACTTCCTGTTTCTATCAGCTGACAAGCTGTATGGAGATGCTGATTTTTCCAGCTAAATTTCCAACATGTGATCACAGTGCCAAAACAATTTATATACCTATAAAATATTCTGATTAATGCCTAGCTCTCACTAAAAGGGCCAAAAATATAAGGAAATCATTTTAATTGGATTTGTTTATTTGCATGTAAATCAACCCACATTTGCCCTGTGCTCCACTATCTTCTATATTCCTCTATATATTATGATGAACAGTGAATTTTTGGAGTTTGTTAAGGAGAGGTTGTACTGTACTACTTTTGTGTGTCTGGCCTGAGTGAGCAGTGACTGAAGGCTGTTGGTCAGGGCTGCAGGCAATCATGTTACATGTCCTGGACTGTGTGCTGGATGAACAGTGTGATGGATGGGTTCTGTTCTCAGGGTCCTCTGCTGAGCTACGCGTCATCGGCATGAGGCTTTGATTGTGACTTATGGCGACTCATGTCAAGGACGAGATCAGAGACCAAGAACACAGAGGCGGACACTGCAGAAGACGAGGAGTGAAAGAGAGAGAGAGAGAGAGAGAGAGAGAGAGAGAGAGAGAGAGAGAGAGAGAGAAAACAGGCACACCTGAAAAAAGAAAAGGGGTTATATGAGTTAAATGAAATGGTGCCTCAGTGTCCTTGTATGTTTGTGTCCCAGTTTTTAAAGATAAAAGTGGCAAATAGGGTTCTCTGGAGAAATGCCTCAGAAGAAGCAGAAATAATTCTATCAATTAAAAGGTTCTTTGGTGTTCTTAGTGGTTCTGCTGTAGCTTAGAAACATAGCTTCAAAAAAGGCACCTTTATTTATTCCACAGTGTATAAACCAATAGTCTACAGTATTTAAAACCTCCATGTTGATTTGAAATCCTTAAACAGAGACCTACTTACACAGCTTCACAGTGCAAATACCCCTCAGATGGAAAATATCAGAGAACTAAAGTAGTAGAACACTGAAATAGGCAGTTAGACAGCTGTCAGTTGTACTGTGTTTCACTGATCACTTTCTCTCTCTAGTCCTTTTTGCTTCACTCACTTTCCTCCGGCCAGTACTCACTTATACCCTCAAATACATCCGTTTTGTTATTTTAAATTGCCCATAAACCTCATTTAGCCTAATTCCACTAACCCACAGCTAATTGAACGTAATACAGGTTTACCATAATTGGGTCCAACAAGCCCTTTCCCACTCTCTTGCCCTGATCACAGTGCAGGAGCTCCAGAATACCAAGCACATCAAAATGAGGCTGAGAAAGGATCCTTTAACATTGGAAGCTTTAATCAGGGTCGACAGGCTGATCTAACCTGAGCTGTATGTTTACCAAAGGGATTCAAAGTTTTGCTTCCCTCACTCATAAATCAAGGATATGAGCTCCACTGTCCCTCAAAACATGTCGTCCACGTAGTGCTTCTATTTTTACTGCTGTGCTCTCCTTACTCAGCTTATGTGTCAACATCAAAGCTGTGGGGTAGCTCTGCAGCACTGCAGACAGTGACTGAAGCTTGGTAGCTACACATTCTCATTCAACACAATTACTTCCCCAAATGCACCAACCATTCATGAAAAAAGAACAGCACTGAGCCCAGCATGGGTAACATGGTTAATTCTCATGGCCATGATTATGGCCATGGAATATTAAACGTGTGTTAGAGTGTGCTAGTGAGAGTATTTCCCCCATTACTCCTCTCCATCTGTCCATCAGCAGGTGAGGGGGATTGACTCACCTTCATATCCCTCAGGTATAGCAGCTCCTGTCAAAGAGGAATAAACAAGAATTGAATAATGTGTCAATAAAAATGTTCTGCAAGAGAAACTAGATGACCCCAATGTTTAGGCAAATACTGTAGTGTTTTATTGGGCACTATACAGACAAAGCACTAGAATAAAGTAATAGTTTTTTGCCAGTCAGGCAAAATCTTGTTTTCAAAATGGCAACTAAACAATAGTAGGTCATTTGTTTTCCATTTAATGCAAGACCTTGTAAAATCAGTTTGAAATTTTCTTGTTGGTCTATTTTCATGAAATTTTGCAAAATGTATGATGTGAAAAAGTAACGCATCATTTCACATTGAAAACCCAAAAGTCACTGAAACTAGTTATCATGTCTAAGCTAAAGAATGCCACACTGACATGTAGGACCTGTGGACCTTGCACATTGAAATATGATTTCTATTAGAATTGCATCTCTGTTTGCATGAACAATTTTAGCCAGACACTGCTGGTTAAAATCATTACTACCCACTGTGCCAGTACTGTCAGTACACACTGTGGATGGAGGAATGCCTACAAAACCTCAGAAATGTTAGGGATGCATAAAGCTATCACACTTCACTATAACTTTACATACATCTATCCCATGACTGTTGACATCTAAGCTCACATGGTCTTAGATTAGCTTAAACTATTTAAAGTTTGAAGCTATTTATCTGTTGAAGGCTTTGTTTCAAAACATCAACACAATAAATACAAATAATCCAACAATTTCAAAACCTTTCGGTCAGGAGATCCATTCACCACCCAGAGTATCTAATCCAGTCTAATCCAGTCCTTCAATCCAGTCCTCCATACAGTAGTTGTAGTGAAAAGAGTTTCTGTCCATTTTCCACCAGTTTCTTTCTTGAAAATACAGACCTCACTTTGCAGTTTTGAGGGCTGGGGAGTCCAAAAAAGTCAATTACTGCCCAAAACATTAGTGTGACTCTGGGAGTGAAAGTGCTTGGAATTGACTCTGTGATTCTTTCAGTTTTTTTAAATCATAAATGGCTTGAGGGACATTTCTATGGTGACATGCAATGCATGAAAGACCGCACAAGTTTGTTTAATTATCAGCTTTTATACCTCATCAGCAGGTGTACACACAATCTCTGCTAAAATTGTTTCACATAAATGACTGTCTTCATGTTGTACTTGCTTGTTTACTTGTACTTTGAGATATTATGGTTATAATATAAAGGATTATGCAATTCGGGGAGCAAAATAAACAGAGATCAGTAAGATTTTCACTGAAATGTTATGAAAAAGAGATGCTGTGTATTTGTCAGATTCATTCCAGCTTAAAGAGGTTTGTCAGTCTCTTGTGCTGCATTTAAGGAAGTTTTTTTAATAATAATCTAACTTCATCATTGTGAAAAGGTAACTGCTCTGTTTTTTCAAGGATTTGTAACAAAAGTAATTACTTCCTCAGTGACTGTATTACAGAAGAGACACTGTAATACAGTAGAACTAGAATGTAGTCTATAATTTTAACACTTCACTTTTGCACATTTTGTTATGTTACAACCTTATTCCAAAATGGATTAAATTCATTTTCCCTTCGAAATACTACACACAATACCCCACAATGGCAAAATGAGAAAAGTGCCACTGATTATCCTTCAAATTTGTCTATAGCTTCATTGGAGTGCATCTGTGGTAAATTCAGTTGATTGGACATGATTTGGAAAGGCGAACACCTGTTTATATAAGGTTGCATAGTAGACAGTGCATGTCGGAGCACAAACCAAGCAATGAAGTCTAAGGAACTATAGACCTCCAACACAGGATTGTATTGAGACACAGATCTGGGAAAGGGTACAGAAACATTTCTGCTGCATTGAAGGTCCCAGTGAGCACAGTGGCATCCATCATCTATAAATGGAAAAAAAGTTTGGAACCACCAGGACTCTTCCTAAAGCTGGCTGCTCTTCCAAACTATATATATAAAAATGGCTGTGCACTGATGCTAGCCATCCAATCTGAGGGAGCTTGAGATGTTCTACAAAGAAAAATGGGAAAAATGTCCCCAAAACAGGTTTACTATGCTGGTAGCATCATTCTCAAGACTGCAATCAGACTGCAAATGTTGCCAAAGGTGTTTCAAAAAAGTACTGAGCAAAGGCTGTGAATACTGATGTACATGTTATATATATATATATATTTTTTTTTTTTTAAATTACAAAGATTTCAAACGAACTTTTCTTACTTTGGCATTTAGAGGGGGAAAATGAATTTAATCCATTTTAGAATAAGACTGTAACATTACAAAAATGTGGAAAAAGTGAAGTGCTGTAAATACTTTCTGGATGCACTGTTTCTTATGCACATAGTAAATGGTTTCAAATATAAGCTCTTCTGAATGCAATTTAAGCAAGCAGGGAAATATCATTTCAGACATTAAAAAATTATAACCCCCAGTAGATGGAAATCAACACACTCTATTCAATGATGGGATTAAGGTCAAACAGTCTTCATTATACCAATTTGGTTTCAAATAAAGGTCTATCATGCAAGTACAATGCCTGTTAATGAGAAAAAAAATTGTTGACAAGTTGACTGCAACTACTCCTGATGATCTTCTGCTGCTACCACAAAATCATATGTAAATAAATAGAGAACAGATGATACAGAAAGAGTATTGCTGGATTGTGCTTGGACAGTGCTTATGTACAGGAATAAACTGTTAAAGAGGAGCCAGTTAAAATTGTTACCTTGTTACAACCCTTGGTAAAAAAAAGGTTTTTACATGGCTGGCAAGTGATCCTGGAGTTACTGAGTTTTGATTTGATAGCAAAGATATTCCTTTCAGTTGGGAGATGTTGCTTTTTTAATGCCCAAGCCCCATCTGCCCCTCCCTCCATTCCTCTTCAGCAATAAACATGTAAGGCCTTAGGACATGCCCGTTCTTCCTTTTATTTTTATACCCACTACCTGCCTCTGCTCTAACGTAAGATGAAGTGAGCGTGTTATGCTTCAGATATGCTCTGACGTCTGCTGTGTGTTTGTACAAGGATAGACTGGGATCAGATTCTTGTTTGAGACATACATATGATGCAGAGATGCACACTCTCTGAAGTAGCACAAGTGCATGGCAGTGTGCCAGCCTCACACAGCAGGGTTTGAGCTCCAGGAGGCGTCACAGCCATCAGTGGATTTGAGAGAAGACTAGAAACAAACCTTGGCAAAATGTTACTGCATGTGAGAGAGGAAGGAGAGACGGTCTTGAGAAATGTTGAGGGAGTGGGATGAAGTAATTCATGCAATTAGGGTTAAATGCAGTAGTAAGATCAGATGTTGGACATGCTTTAATCATACATGAAATTGTATGATTAATACACTGATATACATTCCTTTCCAAACAAACCTGACCACTATCATCTGGAGACTAGATAAAATCCTCCATTCCAAATTATAATGCACAATTTTAACCTTCAGACCAATTACAGGAAGTTGACACAAACTATTATTAGACATTAAATTATAGAAGTTAAAGGACTGATGAAGAAGTCAATATGATCCACTGTCAGTGACAATCTAATTGCACCACAAGCATGCTCATTGGCAAATTTGAACTAGAAACCATTACTGTACTTAATGTTAGTACTGTTGGTAGTAATGCCATAGTATTAGCAGTATAGTGGCAACCAAATTAATCTGTTTATTTAATTATTTTGTGTGAGGCAACCTGACAACATATCATCTGCACACCCTTCTACAATGTCCAGAATTTGCAGATGCAGCCCACATAGGTGTACATGACAAGACATATCATACAACGTATTTTAGTGTGCTCACTAAATTAAGAAACCAAGATGTATGCAATGTAACAAAAACATTGGTCTGAAACACCTAAGAGACTAAACTAAGACATGTACAAGTGCTGAATAAAAAAAATATTTTTTTACATATATTTGAAATATTCTGGCTTTAAGACATCTCACTTCACTTGGAAGATGCAGGTCCCACATATTGATAGTGACTCCCAGACATCACTATCCAGTGGCAAAGACCTTTCCCAGGAGTCTAAGAAATATGATACTTTAAGATTTTGCATACACTTCTGGTCCTCTTTTGCTGAAAATGGGCCACCACCCCAGTTTACCAGTTCAGAGGCACTTATTGTCAAGGTTCAGAGATTGCTGACAGGCAATTCTTTTCACTTTCATTCACTCCTGGTGCCTTTCCACTTTGGAGCTCCCCAGTTACAATATGAACAATTGTGTATTAGAACATGGTATTTCCAATAAAATCCCAGATTTAAATCAGGGAAGCCAGTCTTCCTAATCAGTTCTTGCTAGGTGTCCTAGTCTTTGGCAGTGCAGAACAATGGAGTCAGTGCATAGATCAAAATCCCTTCCACTTTTAATCTCCTTTGGTCAATGGGCACTGTACCACCCTCATAAAGTTGAGAGGGCATGTGAGTTTTTAACCCTAATCCACGTGTATTATGTGAATATGGAGTAGGGTTTTAAAGATTTAAAAACAACAAGTGTCTGAAGTGGAATGGCAAAGCATTCCACAATGTTGGAGCCACATCTGCAAAAGCTCTATTTCATCTAAGTTGGTGTTTTGTCTGCTGACCTGAGAGAATGAGATGGGACATATAGGTGCAGCAGTTCAGATAGATAAGATGGGGCATAACCTTTAAGAGACTTAAAATAAATGGATTTAAAATGGAAATAAAAATAAATGGAAATAAAAGGATTTTGAAATGTATTCGTAAATGAACTGGAAGCCAGTGAAGGAAAGATAAAATTGGAGTAATGTGCTCATGCTTGGTTGCATCAGATATGAGCAGCAGCATTTTGCACCAACTTTTGACAGCTGTCTCAACTGGAAAAAGCAAGATTTTACCACTGTGTTTACATGAGTATCAAGCCTTAAAATCTGATTTTAAGGGTCCAGAGGACAGGTCAACACAGGGTGTGCTACTGGTGCCACTGGGTATAAACAACATAATTTCTGTCTTATTTTCATTAAAAGTCTGAAACTTTAGTGCCATCCATCCCCTGATCTCAATGCTGCAGGGGCTGGACTAAGCATATGCGAGTGTGCTTCAGTGGAAAATAAACTTGACAAACATCCACATAACAGTGAAAAGTGACACCATATTTATGGAAAATAGTGCCAAGTGGCAGCAGGTACAAAAAAAAAATGAGAGGTCCAAGAATGGAATCTAGTGGTACCCTCAAGGGAGGTCAGCAGAGGCAGGGTTACAGTAATCAGTGCTGACACAGAAACAGAAACCCAGATGAGGATCTCATGGTCCACAGTGTCAAAGGCAGCTGTTATGTCCAATAGCATGAGTAGCACACAGTCATCAGAGTCAAACTATTGTTAATCATTATTAGAAGGGACCAAACTTTAAAGTTAATACTTCTTTAACAAGTCGAGAGGAAACATGATCCAACCTGATGGCTACAGACTGGAAACCAACTGCTCTATGAAGATTCACAGGAACACAGGTTCAAAATGGTCAAACTCTGCCGAACTGGGTACAAGGGTGGATGGATCATGAGAGGGTGGTGAAATGAGATCCCTAGTGCTCACAACCTTCTCCAAAATGAAGTGAAGAAATCTATCACAATTTTCACTGGACGTTTCCAGATGGACAGATTCATGGACATTAATAACAGAGCTCAGTGTGTTAAAAAGAACATGGGGGTTGTTAGAGTCGGAGACAATAATGTAAAAAAATAATTTTGACCTAGCAGCTGTCACAGTTTTCTGATAACACCTCCAACTGTCTTTCAACTTCTCAAAAGAAACCTGCAACCTGTCCTCTTTCCACCTCTATTCAGCTTTCCTGCACTCCTGTCTTACAGCATGGGTATTTTCATTTAACCATGGCTCTGATCTGGGCTTTAATTGTTTAGTTTTAGAGGACCCTGAAAGGTTTGAGGTCACTTCATGGCCAAAAGCAGCACAGACCTGAACAGCAGTGGAAGCTTTAAGAGCACAGCAGGGTCAAGCATGGTAAAGCATGGTTTAATAGGTTGAAGAAGAGGGATAAAATCAATTACAACAGGCATATGATCTGAAAACACTGCATCATCAATTTCCAAATTAAGAACAGATAAACCAAAAAAATAAATCAAGATCTAATGTGTGCCCACGTGGGACTATTTAAAGGCTTCTCTGGGCAAAGTGAATCTTAAAATCCCTGACAATTAAATTCTGGTCATGTCTTGGCATGATTTTAGCCAAAAGAAAAGTTACTTTAAAAGTCTCTATTGTACTTTGGTGGATGATAAACTTCAGTCAAATTTCAGTTTGAAAAGTAAACTTCTATCATGACCTGAGGGCTGCAAATTAAAGTAGAGGCAGTCAGGTGGCAGCAGTTCAGAGAAAGCACTGGACTCACCAAGAGACATCCAGGTTTCAGACATGCAGAGGAAATCCAATCCATGAGAGGTGAATAAATCTTTTAAGATTTACAAGTTAAGTTTTGTTTGTTATAGATCTGGTGTTCACCAGGCTCAGCCTGATCGGAGCCAGATCCAAAACAGCAGTAGGGAGGAGAGGGGAAATTCTGTAGGTTCACTCCTCACTAGTGCAGGTGTAGTGGGCAGGGGCGTGGGGGTGGAATAAACTGATCTGAGCCGAAGACACCAGCCAGGAGTTGACAGGGTCCAGGTAGCATCATGATGCAAAAAAAATGAGAAGCCGATTATTTTGCACCATAAAAGCACTGTAAGCTGCCCGCCACACTTACACCAGCAGGAGGTCGTTAGAGAACAGCCAGTATTCCAGATAAGAGCAGGGCAAAGAACCTAGTCCTTTGTTCTGGTGAGTTTTACAGCAGATAGGTGAAGCTCCAGAAGTGTTTGGCAATCATACAGTACACCAGTAATGACTAGACATTTTGTATAACACACAGGTACAGCATCAGCACAAACTAAGTGAAAGACGCCGGGCCATATACACTGGCGCCATCTCAGTAGTCCTAGGTCATAATGATGATGATGACTTTGTGTGTAAACAATGTTTATGCAACTGAAATACATACCTTGAATAAACAGGTGATTGTTTCAAAGTATTTATTTGAATCAACCAAGTTGTGTGTCAGTCTTACTAAAACTAATATTAAACCATCGGTGTGAATGAATGACAATACCCCAGCAAAACTGATCTGCCTTACATCTCTGGAACAGCTGGTCCTCACCAACTTTTTGGTCACTCCATCAACAGAAGCACAAAGCCTGGTTGTAACTGTGGATGGCCAGTTATGGTTCTCGACTCATGTTGCAAACTTGATTCGGTCAGGTAGATTTGTCCTTTACAACACCTGGAGAATTCAGGTGTCTCTTGACATCTCAAGACTTGACTACTGCAACTTCCTTCTGGCTGGCCTTATGAGTAACATTAGATATTCTGAATTCAGTCATGTTACAACACTGCTGCATTCTCTTCACTGGCTTTCTGTAGCTGAACATCAGATTCAAAACCTTAATGCTGGCCTACAAAGCTAAAAATTGGCCAGTCCATACTTTATGGCAATTGTCAAAACCCAATCTCTACCAAACCCTTCGAGAATCAAGAACAGCTTGGCTTGATCCACCATCCCTCAATATGCATGGAAGACAAGCATCCACACTCTTTTCTGTCCTGGCACCAATATGGTACAACAAACTTCCCCTGGGGGTCTGAAGAACTGAGTCACATGCTGTCTTCAAATGCTGACTGAAGACCCTCTTTTAAGAGCATTTGCCTCATTACAGGCTATAATTCTACTGTTTTTGATCATGTGTATTATGTTGAGCATTGGGTATTGATGTCTCCATTCTGACATTTGGCAGCATCTAAGCTTGAGGTATCTCTGGATTCCTGCCTCTACAAACTAGATAAGGATATTTTCTGTGTGAACAGCAAAGCTCTTTTGTAAGTCACTCTGGATAGGATTGTCTGCCAAATGCCATAAATGTAAATGACAGTAAATGATAGCTGCTAGCAAATCACTAAAAAATACAAAATGTAATAAATAACTAAGCAACCACCTTACTAATTAACTAATTAACTAACCAACAACAAATAATTAAAAATTGAATAAAGATAAAGTCAATTATGCTGCAATTCACACTTAAATAAATGTCCAAAATGAGAAATCTAAATGTGAATGCAAGTCATACACAAACATGAGTAGTTTTGATGCATTGATTGTGGATGTGTGCTTCGGCAATTTGGTGTTTTTGCCTAAATTGATCTTTTATTTTAATGTATGTTTTAAATATTTTTTTTAATATATA
This sequence comes from Acestrorhynchus altus, assembly GCA_034509495.1. NCBI lineage: Eukaryota > Metazoa > Chordata > Actinopteri > Characiformes > Acestrorhynchidae > Acestrorhynchus > Acestrorhynchus altus. Next base: position 17,561,086 of record CM067506.1, on the reverse strand, counting down.
TTTTTTTTATTGTGCTACAACTTGACTATTAAAAAAATGAGCAGCTTACAGTGACACATATAGCTTCTCAGGGTTAAATACAGTGAAAATCAGACTGCTGAGAGGGACAGGATGGACTAGGCATGAACTGCCTCACAGACATCAGTGCTGTCGCTGTCGTCAGCTCTGTGTCAGTGTGTCGTGATTGAACTGGCCTCTTGCTCCAAACTCTAATATGAAAGTGAACAACTCCTGACAGCCTTTCTGCTCCACTTCTCACTTTTCCGCGACACATTCTCCTACTCAGACAGGTACAGCACAGCAATTCACTAGTGGATTTCTTACACAATTAAATTACCTCTGCTTATTGCTTATTCATGACATTACAACCCAGCTAGTACAGCCTTCTACGACAGTATGAAACTATATTTTTATAATAATATCTGCTGATATCTGCTCATATCACTGTCATAACAAAAGTGGAAATGTGTGAATGTTAATGCATGTTTTTCTTGCAGTCATTTCTAAGCATTTCTGTTTGTCTATTCCTCATGAAATGTTCACACAATGGAAAAAAGCAGCTATGTGGTTTTCATATGGCAGTGATGATATGTCAGTCATAAAAATAGGTGATATAGAGATATTATTACATTTGAAAATAATCTCTGTATATGATATTAAATTCACTAAGGTTGCAGACAGAGCAGAGGTCATCTCGGTCTCTGAATTTGCCTTTTATGAGCATGGCAGATTCAATGAGTGCGCACACTTTTCATTCTGTCTCAACACTAGCACACTTAGAGGACCACCACTATGGCTCTATGAATATTTCATCAGTTTAGAGGCCTATTTAATTGTCACTCAGTGCTTTTGGACACAGACACTTGGATCTGTATGAAATTAATGTAGGCTTCTATCTTATATACATTATTCATACACAGTATGTCCATGTGCTCACTGGAGATCATATGCCACGTCAGAGAATTGAAATGAATATGAATTCCTCATCTTCTCTTACACTTAATTATCATGCAAACATGTCCTTGGTAGCAAGCAATACTTATTTTCTGAAAAGATGTTCAGTGGCTGCATAGAAAAGAAGTGGTACAAACTAAATTAAACCACACAGATAAATAAAAGTCTTCAAATTGAACATTCAGTGCCTGAGCAGTCTCTAGATTTTACTGACTTCAAAAATACCATTTTAACATGGATAGTCACTCCCCATCCTCACCCACTTCACTCAGAATTAAAGTTCTAAGATGCCTAGTTTTTATATATGACAGAGATCTTCAGAAAGGACAGCAAATAAAAGACCCTTAATAATAATTTGTACTTATTTATCCCCCCACAACACTGCATTAAAATGTTACCTTAATAAAGTAATATTATAGACTTTATAATATCTCAAATGTCTATATTTCCTGTCATGTCTCAACTTGGTAAACAAGCTCTTGGGCTACTCTGTTCTGTCCTCTATAATGCCCTCAGTTCACTGGCACAGTCAATCAGTCTTCAGGCAGATAGGACATGGTGGCCCACTGGGAGTTTTATAAAATCACCATTCTTCTTCAATGCAATTTGAACACTTCACTTCACAGCGTGAGCCAAAATAGGCTACTCAGAGCTTTGACAGTTCAGTGAGGCAACCTGGACAGGAAGCTTCAATAAGACTGCTTGATCCAAGAACCGTCATGTATTGTCACCAAAAAATTCATTTTCTTTACCAGTGTTTTTGCCCATTCACCAAAAAATAAAGCAGTCAGACTGGTATGAAATGATTACTTATGTGAATTTTTGTGATTCCACAGTATTGTTTAATTCCATGTTCTGTTTAGACAACATGGAATTGGTTCACAAGACATTTGAATTTTGCTAGCCGTGTTTAGCACAAAAACATTTTCATTCACAACACCTCTGACATGCTGAAATATATGTGACCACATTGACGCCACATACAGTCACATTATTATAATTACCTCCTTGTTTCTACACTTTGTACACATTTAGAATGTCACTTAACTTACAGAAACATTGATAAGTTCTATAATTACTGTAGTCTATCTATTTCTATACATTCTTTCTTAGCCTCTTTTCACCATCTTCTTCAATGGCCAGGGTACCACAGGGCCACCCCAGAGTAGGTATTATATCTGTAGTGGGTCATACTCAGCACTGCAGTGACTCTGCCATGATGGTGGTGTGTGGCGCTGGTATGAGTGGATCAGACACAGCGGTGCTGCTGGAGATTTTTAACCCAGTCACTGTCCATATATTAGACACCAACCTAGTTGGTCCACCCCCTAGATGTGAAGTTAGTGGCAGAACCTCATGTGTTCTGCACAGTTTGCATCGGTCATTCTCCAGTTCTTTACCAGAGGTGCCCACAGGATGCTGTTTGCTGGACATTTCTGGTTGGTGGATTATTCTTAGTCCAGCAGTGACATTGAGGGCTTTAAGCAGCACTGCTGTGTCTGATCTATTCATACAATCGCAACACACACTTACACACCACCACCATGTCAGTGTCACTGACGTACTGAGAATGATCCCTACCCAAATGACACATGCCCTGTGGTGGACCTGCAGGGTCCGGAGCATTGAAGAACATATGCAGAGAAACAAGAAGGCAGTCTTAATAATGTGATTTGACTGATTATATCAATTACATTAATTATGTTAATGGCAAGTAACATTTGTGCACTGTGTATCTTTAAACATAATGATGCCTTGATTGTACTATTGTTTTCATTTAGAATTGTTTGGTTACTTTATTTGCTTACTTTACACATCAAGTCTTGTTACTTACCTTTTTCTTTGTTAGTTCTTGACTGTGTGAATGTGGGGAATGAGGGGTCGTTAAATGTGTGAAAAATGGCGAGTGAGGTGTGAGAGTGTGAGAGGAGAGCTAATTGTGTGAGTTTCACTGCATGAGAGTTGACAGCCATGCCATAAGAGATAGTTTGTGTTTGATGAGCTTTACTGTATTTGAATATAAAAATCATTGAGTGTTTCTTTTGGGAAGAACATTCTTGACAAGTTATCTTGCAAAAATGATCTCGCAAGAACACAAGGATGGAGAACTATTGAGATTTGCTGTATACCAGCTTCGCCACAAAACATAACAGAATCAATAACTATAAGATTTAAAAAACTTTAAAACAATTGTCAGTCTGAGCAGCATCTTCTTCCATTACATAAGAGCTTAATTTCTGTTGGTTCCTGTTGGCAAGTCACCAACAAATGCATCTTTATTTTTCACAACAGAGAAAGATCCCATCTAAATTTAAACTCAAACTTGGGCTGTGGAAGATGTATAGAATTAGTTTTAGGTTTGGTGCCTGCCAGTAGAAACCAGGTTCTCCCATAGAAATTGCCAGACACTCTGGGTAAGTTCCTCAACTGTGTGCAATTTTTTGGTGAATAAAGAAAAACTTTACATTCAGCCCTATTAACAATCCCTGTTTACTTGTATACAGAGTGTCCCAGCTGAAAGGCAAACAGGACACAACATATTAGTTTACTGGGGGAACCAGCCAGTCTGATCTTCTTGTCAGCTCTGGAGCACTTCAGGGAACTGTACTCTCCCCCTTCCCCTTCGCCTGGCAAACCACTGATTTCCAAGTACAGGTCAGACCTCTCCTCCCATCAGGGATGGACAGTATGGTGAATACAGAGACGAAGTGATCAAACTTGTGGAGTGGTGTGTAAAAAACCATCTGATTCTTAATGTGACCAAGACCAAGGAGATGTTGGACTTCAAAACTTGGTTACAGACACAATCAGGAATCAGATTTTGAGGAAGCTCAGGCCCTTCAATGTGTGCAGCAAAATCTTCTACAAGTCTGGTTGCAAGTGCTGTTTTCTTTGCAGCAGTCTGTTGGGGAGTCTCCATCAAGGGTTGAGATGGCAAGATCTACAAACTGATCAAGAAGACTGGCTCTGTTATTGGATGCTCACTGGAGAGTTTTAGGTGGTGGTGGAACAAAGAACTGGACAACAAATCTCAACCTCCATGAGTTACTGGTCAGACAGTGGAGCACATTCAGCAACAGACTCATTCAACTATGCTGTAGTAAGGAGTGATAATGGAGGTTGTTTGTACCAACAGCAATCACACTGTACAACTCCTCTTCACTGTGTCGGGAGATTAATACACACTGTGCCACTAACATGACAGGTTCACTGAATATAGCTGGACATTATTACTCCTTCTTTCCAAATCATTGCACTGACTCTTTATCTACACATGTACATAACTGACACTCACTGAATGGCTGGGCATTACCTACCTACCTACCTACCTACCTACCTACCTACCTACCTACCTACCTACCAACCTACCTCCCTACCTATCTACCATCCATCCATCCATCCATCCATCCATCCATCCATCCATCCATCCATCCATCCATCCATCCATTTACATTTACATTTGCGGCATTTAGCAGACGCCCTTATCCAGAGCGACTTACAAAAGTCCATCCATCCACCCATCCATCCACCCACCCACCCACCCATCCATCCATCCATCCATCCATCCATCCATCCATCCATCCATCCATCCATCCATCCATCCATCTTATCAAAATACTCCCCCCTAATCCCCCTTTATAGCCCCTGTGAATGCATTGTTAATAGTGATGTTAATTTATTCTAGCTATCAATAGCAATATGTGTTTATTTATGGTTTATGTTTGTCCTAGGTCCACCCTCTTACTTATACAAATGGCTTTGTCCAGACGAGCCCCCTTTTTGTATAATTTCATAAATATATAAAGCTGTAGATTTTTCACAGGTACTTTAGGAAACCCTTCTTCTTTAGAAAATGGTTAGACCAGCATCCTCTTTACAGCATAATCCCCCCAGACACAGGTATGTAAACATTTGGGATTATATACAGTTAAAATAGTCTTATCAGGAGTTGCTAAGGCCTTTGTAAGGCTCTTGGTAAGACCTCATCACAAGTCAGATAAGAACACAATGCAAAAACACACAAGGATAACAGGATATTCATAGAAAAAAATGTGAGACATGTTGGCATGTTATTTGTAGTAGTAGCAAGTTGGGCTTATTGTTACTGTGTGCTTGCAAGGTATTAGGACATGGTATTAGTACACTGTTTATTGCATACTGAGTGCTGCTCTCATGAGATACTGGCACTCATAGAATGCCTCTCAGCCAATCATTGCATTGAACAAGATACTGGGTTATAAATGAAAACTTGAAAGGAGGAGCTGTTTGGCTTCTTTTTTTTTTTTGCTCACAATGTTCAAATTTTAGAATAAAGAAGGAATAAAACTGATACATACATAAACCATAACCAAAATAATAAAGTACATATAGGGTTTTATTTTATTTTATTTGTACTACTGTCAGGTATTTTAAAGAACTTATTATAAATAGTCCTGTCAATCTGATCATTACAAATAACTAATCAATAATGCATTTTCAACTCAAAAACACTCTAGTGATCAATTTCCAACAGGATTTAGTAAGCAAATAAGCAAGCAAACAAACAAACAAACAAACAAACAAACAAACAAACAAACAAACAAACAAACAAACAAACAAACAAACAAATAAATAAATGTAGGTGCAAATAAATTTTCAATCAAATCATGGTCAATTTTTTTTTACAAATATTTAAATTCTCCTATTTTTACAAATTAAGTAAAATTTGAGTAGCCTAGGATCTCCTTAAAATATATCAATATTCGGAATGTGTGACAGTCTCCTATTAATACTTTCCTATATATTTTTGGAAATAAATATACAAACTACAAAAGAATCCTAAAAATTGCCCCGGGCTTTAAAGGTTAATAACTGATCTGATCCGATCTACTACCTCCACTGTTAAGGCAATAGTTAAAAAGTTTCAATCAACTGGAGCTGAACTTGCTTGGAATAGGAATCATTGAAATAATTCAATAGGAATAGGATCACAGCTGGAAGCTTGAAGTAACTGGTTACATCCTGAGACCACTGTACAAAGCGGCAATTAGAGCCCCCTTGAATGCCAACAGTTCAGAAGGTGTTCTAGAAGAAAATATCTGCTATTATCAACCATGCCACCAAATCTCAAAGGTCAGAGAGTATAAGAGCAAACAACATAGGTTATTTTTAAGTGAAAATAGACTCTGTCATGCACAAAGAACCAAGTCCCTTCACTGATGAAAAATGTTGGATCTGTGATGCGGTCAATGCTTTTACAATTCCAGAAGCCCTGGGAGCATGTTTAGATAGACTTCATCAAATGCTCTGTATGTACACATTTGTGTACCTCCCTTCTAATGAATGCTTTCAGCTACTTTAAGTTAAAGCCATTGCCAACCCAAATGTGAAAATGCACACAGATAGCTCTTCTAGTCCCTGTAGAGAAGTATTGCCAAAAGAATAGGACTCTCAGATCTTTCTGAGAATTGGTGCTAATGTCTATGTATATTGGTGCTACGTCTATTGCTAGTTGTGGGCTACAGGGGTATAAATCCACTCATCATTGAGCTGTGGTATTCATAAGTGTTGGCATAATTTTGGTAAAAATGAAGTGCAGAAAGTATTAAATACAAGAATCCTGTTAATTATGGTTGTTTTTGTAGGTGTACCCAGTTGCTATCCAGACAACTAATAATTTTACCCAGATAGCAACAATTCATTCTGTTGGTAACTGCATATACAGTGGCATCCAAAAGTCTGAAACCACTCACCAGCTTTTTGCAATTTAGTCATAATTTACTTAGTAATGTCCAATGTTTTTGCAAGACTCACTCATGCGAACTATATTTACAGAAGACAGGCACTGCAGGATATTAACATTTGCACATCGGTTTTGACTACAACCACCTACCTCCAGAGATGATCCGGACACCAGAACATAGCAAGTCATTTCTGTTGACCGGAGGAGCTCGGTGCCGGTATTGCAAATGTAAACAAAAGTGGGGTAAGTTTGGAGGTCTGCACGCTAAACTAAGGCTAAATTCACACTGGCCTGTGCTACCTAATGTCTTTCTCACCAATGTTTGTTTGTTTCTGGGAAAGCTGGATGACTTACAGACCTGGGCCCTCACACAGAGAATGCTCATGGTCTACAATCACATGTTTTTCACCTAAACATGGTTGAGCAGAGATGTGTTGGACACTATAGTGGAACTAGAGGGATGGGCACTATTCAGAGTGGACAGGTCAGTACTGGAGATGGGAAAAACCTGCGGTGGAGGAATCTGTATCTGTGTTAACAAAACATGGTGCATGGACCAGGACAGTAGCCTTTGGATACTAATACAGTCCTTTGTGCTGCTATTATCAAACCACTAGGTCTGAGAAGATCTGGATGAATGGAGCCGACTCTTCTTCAGCACAAGTTCCTGCACAGTGACTGGAGTCTGTGTGGGTTACCACAGACTCACACATCAACATATACATCTACACCAGCTCTGTCTCGAAACACATGAACAGCTGTGTGCACAGAGTGAACAGAAAGGTTTGCCTGCTGCTCAAAGCCAGATATGTTGCCTTCAGGTCAGGAAACCAGGAGACTTATAGCTCTGCCAGAGCCAACCTGAGAAAAAGGATTTCTATGGCCAAGCACTGCTACAAACAGCAGATTGAGAAGCACTTTAGCTCTTCTGACCTTTGGAGTATGGAGCAAGGCATACAAAGGCATACATGCCTGACTTTAAACCACCTATCACTGTACCATCCACCAACTGTATGTCTCTCCCTGATGAGTACTTTTATGCATATTTTGACCAGGGAAACAAGATGGTCTGTCCTAAAACAAATCTTCCTTATATTCTCCACAACAGATGTTTGTCCTGTGCTGAGCAGAGTGAATGCACAGAAAGCAGGTGGCCCTGATGGAGTTCTTGGCAGAGTACTGAGAACTTAGGAGCTAAGGAGCTCTCAGATGTTTTTTGCACACATCTTTTACCTTTTGCTGGCCCAAGCAACTGTCCCAACCATCTTCAAGACAGCCACCATTGTGACAGTGCCAAAGCATTCAACTGCTTCAACCCTGAAAGCCTTCTGCCCTTCTGCCCTGGCTCACTCCCCCAGCTTCAAGTTCCTTGGCATCCACATCTCCAATGATCTCGCCTGGTCTCTTAACACATCCACCCTAGTCAAAAAGGCACAAAAGCGCCTTTATTTCTTTTGGAACCTTAAGAAAGCTCATCTGTGTCCCAGGGTCCTGGTGAACATTTACAGCTGTACCATTGAGAGCATACTCAACTGCATCTCAGCAATGTAAGGCAACTGCTCTGCAGCTGATTGCAAAGCACTGTGATTTCATCAGCACAGTGATGAAAACTGCAGAAAGCATTCAAATTCAAATGCTGCATGGGCAGGGTGAGAAACATAATCAAGGACATTTCTCATCCAAACCATGGACTTTTCACCCTCCTCCCATCTGGCAGGCATTACAGGAGCCTCCGCTCCCACACCAGCAGACTTAAGAGTTTTTTTTTCTCCTGAGACTGTGACCCTGCTGAACTCAAATTAACTTTAATTAATAAGGACACTGTCACTGCCCAGCATTGTGACACGGCAGGTAATGTTTGTGACACACAACTACAGGGGCCCGGGGTTGTTTTATTTTCAATCCCCTCTTGGGTTGCAATCTGTGAGGAGTTTCATGCGTTCTCCCCGTGTCTGTGTGGGTTTCCTCTGGGTACACTGGTTTCCTCCCACCTCCCAAAAATGCATGTGGTTGGTAAATTGACCATGCAACTTGCTGTGCTGTACAGGGGGTATTACTGTCTTGCAACCAATAATTCCAGGTGGGCTCTGGATTACTTCTGACCCTATTCAGGAAGAAGCAGCTAAGATAATGACTGACTGACTGCCACTCAATTAACTTTGCACTGCCACTTGTCTGCCTCTTTGCATCCTCTACACTGTTATTGTATTTATCATAATGTACTTCATTCAATTTGTACTATTATTGTGCATATTCATAAATGATGGACTTCATTCATACTTACTCATTGCACCACCTGCATGGATACTACTGCACTTTATGTAAATAATACTATTTATTGCACTTCTGGTTAGATCCTAACTAATCATTGGCTCTGTACCTGTAGTCTGCACAATTACAATAAAATTGAATCTAATTTAATTACAAATTATTTTATCTGCTGAACATTTTGAATGAAAAGGAGAGACACAAACATACATTTCAGAAACTGAACTTTGGATATTTGGAACTTATATTTACTTCTTCATGCAGTGTCTAAATGTATAAATGTGTTGCTTAATTTTTGAGTAATTTTTAGAATTTCTTAGTATTTGTTAAAGTATGTCCTCATTATAGTTTATTATAATGACTGGGTGCATTATAGCTGCATAAAAGTCTTAATTCCAACTTCAAAGAGTCAAAGAAACAAGTCAAGTCAAGGTTCATTTATCATTTGTATGTGTCAAGACATGAATGTATTTAATTGCTTGTTGAGAGGCTCGGGGAATCACTCTACAGCACAATAAACACAATATGCTATGTTAAAATATACAAAGTATACAGAAATAGTCCTATGTAATAAGCATTCTACTATGTGCACTTTACTAGCTCAAAATAATCTTTCTCTATAAATACATTTACATGGTCAATATTACATTATAAAATATCCTCTTCATTTTAGATTTGTTTTATTTGAAATAAAAAAATAGCTTGCTTAGCAGATTTATAATTTTAGAAGGTTTTTTTTACACAGCTATATGTTCTGGGCAGACCAAACAACAACAACAACAACAACAAAAACAACAATAAAATAAAAACAGCCCAAAGAGCTGATTCTGAGTCTCTAAATCACATGACTTCAATGTTGAGATAAAAGTTTTTGAGTGAAAGCCCAGAAGTAAGCATTCTCTTGGAAGTCTGTTGAAAATATTTTATTTTCTCTGCATATCAGTGATGCATTCCAGATTTTGCTTGGAATTCCCTTTTGGCATATTTTTTTCCACCATATGAAACCTGTTTTTGTCAGTAAGTCTGATAACATGGGCACGCTGCTGAAGGTAATGTTTCAGTCTTTTTTTATTTTTTCCTCTCCTGGAACTCTTTACCATAGTTCCCAAGGGAGGTTGCAGAGCATTAGGAGACATTAATTACCATATTAAGTATTCCTTTAGCATGCCTACGCTTCAGCACTTTACATCCAAGCTTTCCCAGTATCAGAGTTCATCAAATTAATTTCCAACGAGCCGCCCCAAGCATGGATAATTGCTACTATTTCATTTGATTTCATCCCACAACACTTTCAGCTCATTCACCTTCTGGCAGAGAGACTTTTGTGTTTTTAGGACATACATATGCAAATACACTCTGCACATATAGTAGATATACATACCTGAAGTTGGACAGAATGTGTTTGTCAGAAGGATGTGTTTATAGTCAACAAAAGGCATTTGAATTACATGTGCTTATTTCCACCTCCTGTCTCACAGAACAATTTTATTTACAAAGTTTAAACTTTAATTAGATAAACCTCTGCCCAATTTACCCACAAATTGCAGCACTATTGTAGATGTATCTTAGCATGTCACTGCATCAATGCATATGAAAATAGAAAATGTTTGCCAAATAAAGATAAAAATTGTGGAAGACAATATGTAACCTACAGATCATCGACAGATTATTGATTCACTGTAACCAGACAAAAACTACAAAAATGAAAAATGTAATTTACCCTAATCTACACCCAAACTCTACCATAATCTAACCTTAACCTAAATCTACACCTAAACACCTATAACTCTTTGTCTACACTGTAATCTAGACCTAGACCTAACCATAACCTTATAAACCTAACCTTAACCAGTGAAATGGTTTATAAGCTCAATTAACTTTTTTTTTTCAACATTAAAGAAGTTGCCCAAAGCTTCAGGGTTTTTTTTACAGCAGAAACATTTAGTTCATGTACTGGAAAGCTCATTGGGCTGCCCAGCATCATGCTCTTCATGTTATTGCAAAGGGAAGGATTTTGAAAACACTGAGACACTTACTCATCATACTGCTTAGTCAGTCCAGTACAGAACATTTCAAGGTGAATGCTGTGCTCAACAGCTCCCAAATTCACACACTGACCACATCAGTATTCTTACCCTGCAATTGCATGCATCTACATTAAGAATAAAGAAAAAGTACTGAAGTCGAAAAGAAAATTGGACCCATCAATACCTGTGCTATGCTAGAATGACTGTTGGCTGGTGCTGCTCTCGTGATTAAAGATGGCTTTAAAATGTAGGAGCAATGGAATGCAACTTTGCCCAGAAGACATTTTATGCAATCATGAGTCACACTCACATTGAAAGCTCCAGGATTGTGTATTTGGAACAATGTGTCTTGGGACATGCAAGCCAGTGTGTGTGTTTGGTTTTTTAAAGCACATTTTCACTATGATTAAGAAGTCGTGCTATATAACACAGCATTGTTAATGAGCTATTGGAATTGACAGTGCTATATTAAGGATATGTATATGTGTGGTGAGAGAGAGAGAGAGAGAGAGAGAGAGAGAGAGAGAGAGAGAGAGAGAGAAGGAGGCACTCTCTTTTACTGAAGTGAATTCTGCAAGCAGAAGAGAACCTTGAGGAAAAGCTGGTGTGTTAGCATGGACTGTGTCCACAGTGATATGTCAGTGAGGGGCTATGCAGGCAGCATCACAACTCCCTCCACTCTATACAATATAAAGACAGAGGACTGACCATGTCATAAATGATTTAGCTTGCATGTAAATTTCTCCCACCACCCAGGCCTTATGTACTGCATATCTGTATTACTCTGGGCTTTAGAACACACACACACACACACACACACACAGTATAGAGGGAAAGCTAATCCAATCACTGCGGCTAAACTTTCTCATCTTCCGTCTCTAAAGTGCATTTCTTCCTCTGTGCTGGTGAACGTGCCTCAGTTATTAATGCTTAACATAAACAGGAGGAAGAGAGAGGGACAAAGATTGAGAAGAGAGGGAAGGAGTGAGTGAGTGACAGAGGAACAAATGTAGAAAAAAATTCAAACATTAAAACACAACAAATATTTTGAGCAATAGTGAAATTTTGAAATATGTCATGTTTTCAGCAACTGCAGTTTTGTAAAGAACATCTAAATGATTTAGGATACATACAGCAGCAGCATCATCTCAAGCAAAATGAAAATATTTAGCACAGTCTTTGCTTTCAGCAGAATCCTCTTTATAGCAATTTACAATTATTTTGTATTGTTTGCAGATCAGACACATCAGGTAGGCTGTAACGCTCACGGACACAGGTAGTTTTGGACATACACGCTGGGTTGTATTTATTAACAGGGTAGAAATAAACACGACGAGAAAACATAAGCACAAAGCCATATAACTACAACAGTACAACAAAGACTAACAAAAGACAAGGGACTTATATACACAGTCACATTGGACAAGGCTGGGACATGATGACGATGGGGCAGGGTTACGAATGGAACACAGCTGGGAATGGGAGGAGACATGACATGTGCTCAAAAGCACATGGAACAGTAAACAAAACAAAGACAGACCACAGGGACGAGACAGATACATGACATAGGCCTAGTAGAAACCCACCTAATGATGGCTGAGGCCATACTGATGACCTCAACCGTACACAATGCACCAGACATTTCTTGGAGAGTACTTGCAAAGCTTTGGATTTGGTATTTTAGAATGTCGAAAGCAACCTTTGAAAAGCTATGCATCATGATCAAACCATCCATATGCCCAGTGGTTTGAAGTCTCCAGCCACCTGTGCCAACTGATAAGATACTGCTTGATACATCATTGTTTATTTGAATTACATTTCTGTCATTCATTTTTGCCTTTTGGCTTTAACAATTTTCTTTTTAGTGGAAATTGTTTTGTATTTTGGGTATTTTATTTGATTTAGTTTTTATCAAAATGATTAAAACTTGGTGGATGGAAAACCTACTTAGAAAGAGAATGAGTGATTCAAAGAGAAATAGAGGGAGAAAATGTACAAATGAGATGAAGAGAGAATAAGAAAGGAGACAAAGAGTCAGTGAAAGAGTGTGTGAGAGAGAGAGAATGACAGAGATGGAGGGAGAAAGTGAGAAAGAGACAAGAGACAGTGAATGAAAGATAGCCACTAAGTGAGAGAGTGAAGGAAGGAGGATAAGTGATAGAGTATGACTTTCAGTGAAAGACAGAGAAAAAGAAACGGAGAAGCTGAGTGGAAAAGAGAGAGAGAGAAATAGAAAAATATATAGAGAGAAAGTAAGTGAAGGATAGAGGGAGAGAAAGGATAAGAGAAATGAAGAGAAAAGGAGAATAGAGAAAGTGTGTGTGTGTGTGTGTGTGTGTGTGAGAGAGAGAGAGAGAGAGAGAGAGAGAGAGAGAGAGAGAAGTACTCAGATATAAGAGAGAGCAAATAAGTGAATGCTGGAGGGAAGGAGAAAGACAAGGGCAGAAAGAACGAGTGAGAGAGTGTAACAGATATGGAGAGAAAGAGAGAAACATAGACTAGGAGAGATGTAAGTTGTATAGAGTGATAGTATTACTTGGAGAAAGAGTGCAGATGAGAGAGAGACAAAGAGAATATAGATTCAAAATGAACAAAAAAGAGGAGAAAATGCATGAATTACAGTTTTCCGTTGCATACAAACTTGTACGATGCACACAATTCTGAAAATGTGTATCTCATATATCAACAATGTGACTAATCTGCTAAACCTTAAGTACAAATCCATTAGTTTACACACATATATCACTGTAAATCACAAATAGCACCGTTTGGCACACTGTGGTCACCTACAAACACTGGCCTTAAAAATGCAATACTGATTTTAAACCTGTGCAAAACTCTACAATAACACTTCAATGATTGAGCAGAGTATAAAAAAGACCTCAAGCGACTTACAGAGCTTTGAAATAATATTAAGATAATCCTTTATTAGTCCCGCATTGGGGAAATTCAAAATTATGCAGCAGGGAAAGGAAGGCATTACAAGGAATGAGTGAAGTATAGTATATACAGTATAGTATCTACAACATTATAAATAAAAAAATAAAAATATAAACAGATACATTTCTGATAATTTCAGGTGGGGAAACGAAAGAAGTATTGCACATTATGTTTTATTTAAAAGCTCAGTGTGTGGAGTTTAAGTGTGTGTGTGTGTGTGGTCTGCTGAGATCAGTGCAGGTTGTATGGTCTAACAGCAGCAGGATGGAAGGGCCTGTGATACAACTCCTTCATACACTTAGAGTGGAGCAGCTTGTCACTGAAGGAGCTGCCCAGTCCTGTGAGAGTCTCATGCATGGTGTGGGATTCCCCACCATGGATGCCAACTTGGCTACCATCCTTCTGTCTCCCATCACCTGCACTGGGTCTAAGACTTCCCAGGACACAACTGGCCTTCTTAATGAGTTTGTTCAGTCTCTTTCTGTCTGCCAATGAAATACTGCTGCCCCAGCAGAGCACCTCAACAGTTAATGAATTCATTAATACTCTCCCCGACCTATCCACAGTCTCTGTCCCCTCCAACCATAGTGACCTCGACTGTACAATAAACACTCTAAACTCAGTACTGAGCTCAAATCTGAACCAAATTAATTAAAGAGAAAAAAATAGCTCCGTGGTACAATGATCACATGCACACTCTGAAACAGACCGCACGCAGTGGCGGCAAACAAAACTAGAAATTTTTAGAGATGCCTGGAAACACACCATCATAGATTATAAACATGCTTTAGTTTAGCTAAATCATTATATATTGCATCTCTAATAGATAAAAATAAGTACAATCCTAGATACCTGTTTAATACCTTTTCAAAATTAACCAGCACCCACAACACAGGCTCAATCATTCCCACAGACATATCCTGTAATGACTTTATGACATTCTTTAACGTCAAAATAGAAAAAATTTGACAAACGATTCACAATTGGGCTCCAACCTCACTTCCTCACACATTTGAGAGCAGTACTGGTGTTGATACTGAGTCAAGGTTAGAGCACTTTAAGCCTGTCAGTGAAAAAGACCTCCTTAGTTTAATTAGCTCCTCAAAATCATCCTCGTGTTCACTAGATCCAGTACCCACATGATTATTAAAACAGGTCACTCCAACCACAATCCAATCATTACTCAATATAGTGAACTCTTCACTTAGTCTAGGATACATGCCCAAATCTCTTAAATATGCAATTATTAATCCCATATTGAAAAAGCCAAATCTTGACCCTCACGAACTTACAAACTACAGACCGATAGCAAACCTTCCGTTCTTATCAAAGATTTTAGAAAAAGTAGTGTCTGACCAACTGTGCATCTGCCTCCACCATAACAACTTAAACAAGGCTCTCCAATCTGGATTCAGACCTAACCACAGCACCGAAACAGCCCTGGTTAAAGTTACAAATGACCTCCTACTCTCCCGTGATGTAAACCATAATGCTATTCTAGTATTATTGGATCTCAGTGCCGCATTCAATACCACTGATCATTCCATTTTGCTTCATAGACTTGAGAATCACTTAGGAATTAAAGGATCAGTCCTAAATTGGTTTCAGTCATACCTGACTGACCGTATTAAGTGCGTAAGCATAAATAATACTCACTCCTATCACACTACAGTAAAATATGGCGTCCCACAGGGGTCTGTCCTAGGTCCACTACTGTTTTCTCTTTTCTTATTAATGCTCGGTGATGTCAACCGAAAGCATGACATTGACTTTCACTGCTATGTGGATGACACCCAACTCTACATATCAGCAAAACCTAATGAGGATCATTGCGTCAGCAGAAAAACAAACTGTGTTAAAGAGATTAAAAATTGGATGACACAAAATTTCCTTTTACTAAACTCTGAAAAAACAGAGATCTTAATATTAGGATCTAATAAACCCTTTAACCCGACCAACCTAGATGGTTTTTCAATTACGCCGAGCACAACTGTAAGACCTTGCATTCGACAGCCACATTAGTAACTTAGTAAAGACGGGATTCTTCAATCTACGCAATATTACTAAAATGCGTAAATCACTCTCACGCAAGCATGCAGAGATACTGATGCATGCATTCATCACATCTAGACTAGATTATTGTAATGCCCTTCTAGCTGGTAGTTCGGGGAAATCCCTACAGAGGCTCCAATCAGTATAAAACGCTGCTGCGAGGGTTCTCAACGGAAATTTGACCACATTAGTCCTGTTCTTTCATCCCTCCATTGGCTTCCCATTAAATTCAGAATCGACTACAAAATATTGCTACTAACATACAAGTCACTAAAAGACCTCTTAATACCCTACAACCTGTCACGCAGACTGCGTTCTCAGGATGCAGGCCTATTGACCGTCCTTAGAATTAAAAAGATCACTGTTGGGAGACGAGCCTTCTCTTACAAAGCCCCTCAGATCTGGAACAGCCTTCCTCCTACTGTTCGGGACTCGGACACACTCTCCATCTTTAAATCACGCCTGAAAACCTTTCTCTTTTCATTAACACCTCTATGGGGGCACTAATCTTTCTCCCTCTCTCCTCCCCATGTCCTGAGCTGCCCCGGATGCCTGGCGGATACCGGTCCACTCATCCAATTCCTAGTACCAACTGCCAGACTCGACTACGCCACCTGCATTGACTTCATTATTCATTATTCATTCATATCTGTATCACTATTACTAGCAAAACTATCTTTATCTTCCCTCCCTCCATTTTATTTCATTTCATTTTTTTTCTACTTCTCCATACCAATGTATTGTGCTGTTGTTATGCTCTCCGGTGTCAACCAGAGGAGGATGGGTTCCTCTCTTGAGCCTTGGTTCCTCTCAAGGTTTCTTCCTCCAAGACTGAGGGAGTTTTTCCTTGCCACTGTTTGCCCACTTGCTGCTCATTTGAGGCTTGGACCCGGATCTTTGTAAAGCTGCTTTGTGACAACTTCTTGTTGTAAAAAGCGCTATATAAACAACATTTGATTGATTGATTGATTGACATTAAAGATGGTAGATGCCACCACTGTGGCAGGTCTTCCTGCCACGACTCTGGCTGTGCTCCCTGAACTCCAAATGACCTCAGTAGGCTGAGTCTGCTCTGGCCTCTTTTGTAAAGTTCAGTGGTGTTAACTGACCAGTCCAGTTTGGTGTTTAAGTGAACACCCAGGTACTTGTTAGAGTCCAATCTCTCAATGTCCATTCCCTGGATATTCACTGGTGGAGGGGTGTGTCTGCACCTGCACAAATCCACCACCAGTTCAAATCAAATCAAATCAAAATTTATTTTTATAGCGCTCTTCACAACTGAAGTTGTCACAGAGCAGCTTCACAGAAATAAAATAAATAAATAAATAAATAAATAAATAAATAAATAAATAAGAAAGGTTAAAACAGAAACAAAGTATAAATGACAGATCCCCTAGTGAGCAAGCCACATGGCGACAGTGGCAAGGAAAAACTCCCTCAGCTGGAGGAAGAAACCTTGGGAGGAACCAGGCTCACAAGGGGAGGACCCATCCTCCTCTGGTCAAACTACTTATACATAGTTAGGGGACACTGGACCCCTACATCTCTGTTCTATTACTCGGGTATTGAAGTAATGTTTATTTTCTGGTGGACATAATATTAGCAGTTCTTTTGTCTTTCTTGTGTTTATCTGGAGGTGGTTCAGCAGGCACCAGTCCACAAAGTCATGGAGATGACAGGTTGGTGAGCTGTACATGAAGTCTGCAGTGTACAGGATATAAGAGAAACAGTGTTAGGACTGTTCCTTGGGAAGTCCCTGTGCTGCTAACCACCTCTTCTGAGAGACCATCCTGAGCCCTCCCATACTGTGGTCGGTTGGTAAGGTAGTCCAGCATCCAGCTTGCCAGGTGACTGTCAACACCAACATGTTCCAGATTGTCCTTCAACAGCCCACACTGTCCCAGATTTCTCCAGATGAGAAAGATCTCTGTGTAGAAGATAGATGACAGCATCAACCACTCCAGTGCCAGGCTGGCAGGCAAACTGAAGAGGGTCCATGAAGAAAGCTGCCAGCCAATGAGCCAGTTGGGGGAGACAGTGACCTGAGAGCTGTTGATAAAGGGGGAGAGCAGCATGCAAGTAGTGCCCCAGAGTGAAGGCTGATAAATCAGGGATGTCTGTGTGGGTTGAGGGGCAGGTGAGTGATCAAATCTATTGAAAAACAGATTGAGGTCAGTTATTCCAGCCCTGTACTCTGATTCTCCTTCAATCTATCATTCAAAAATGGAAGTTATGGTATAACTGCAAACCTACCAAGACATGACTATCAATGTAAACTGACAGCTCAGGCAAAGAGAGCACAAATTAGAGAAGCAGCCAAAAGGTCTGTGGTCATTCTGGAGGAGCTGCATATATCCACAGCTCAGGTGGGAGAATCTACCCACAGGACACCTATTAGTTGTGTATTCAACAAATCTGGCCTTTATGCAAGAGTAGCAAGAACAAAGCCTTTTTTAAAGCAAACAATAAGAAGTCCCATTTGCAGTTTGTCACAAGCCAGGAAGGGGACACAGCAAACATGTGGAAGACCCTAAATATACAGCCTAAATCCCATTGAGAATTTATGGAAAGAATGCCTGTCTAATCTGAATGACCTTGAAGTATTTTGCAAAGTAGAATAGGCAAAAATGCTACATTCTTGTAAAAAGAGTTAAAACTATTTATCATTTTCTTTTCACTTCATAATTACTTGCTCCTTTATGTTGGTCTATCACACACAATCCCAATAAGATATATTTAAATTTGTGAGTGAAACATGAAAACAATATGGAAAGTTCAAGGAATATGAATACTTTTTAAAAGCACTGTATACATCATTGGCAACTATGCAGTTGTCAGAGTCCCTGGGCAACATGGTGCAAATGTCACCATGTGTGCTACTATTGGTCAGCATTACTCATACACCACCATAATTGGTCCCTATAACATTCCACATTTTCTAACACTGCTTGACAAGAATGGAAAGTGTATGTCGCAGATCCCATGAGCATGTAGCACTGCTCCAGACAATGAAGTAGGCATGTGACAACATCCATGCATATGAATGCCAGGTGTTTTCACCCCGTTGTATTGTGCTATAAATACATTTCTTTTGATATCTTTTTTTATCTGTGCATTGATTTCTCATTATACTTACATATTACTAAATAGTACATAAAACAGAACACATACATGTAGTATTATAAATGGTATTCTGGGACAAAAACACTATACTTCACCAAAACCAGAAAAAAAGGAACTTAACCATTAGAACCTTAGGTGGTTTTTGTTGTATGAGGTAATTTTATTCACCAAAAAATTAGAAAAGTATTTATACCATCGGCAGCCGGGGTCCAGAGGGCGAGAAATTGGCTTGCTCTCCCTCGGGGGGTGGATAGATGGCGCTCCACCCACATCTCACAAAAGTGCGCTGCTGGTCGACACAGGCATCTGCCATCCATTGTGTCAGAACTAGGGATCTGGACTTCTCCTCCAAGCGCGATGGTTGTCCGGCAATGACACACATGGCGGCAGTTCGAAAAGAGGCGGTAAGCTCGTCACACGACTCTGAGGAAACGGGGACGATCTCTCCCCCCTAGTGTTGAGAGCAGGGCATGTAATGTGGGAGGCTACTTAGGGGAATGGGTAATTGGCATATCTAAATTAGTAGGGGTGAAAATTGGAAAAATGGCAAAAAAAAAGTATTTATAAGAGATGCTATTTTTCAAATGAGTTTATTCTCAAGAGATCATATATTTCAAATATTTCTTTTATTTTCATATTAACAAATTATAGATATTTATATGAGTTTTTCCCCTTTAACATTTTCCCCTATAACCAGACCATTAACCTGCCACTGTCCCATCCCCTGCCACTGATTAGTTGGAATCTGTATGCAGGTTGAACACAACCATGGTGTCCAGGAGTTAAGTGCCTTGCTCAAGGGCACTTCAGTCGTGCCCTGTCAGTTTAGGGATTTGAACCAGCAACCATCCAGTCACAAGGCTGGTTCCCTAACCACCAGGGCATGGCTGCTCCAGTAACAAAGTGCAGTTCTCAGGATCTGAGAGTTAATTCCACACAGTTGCTTGCATTCAACTGCCTACCATGGCCTCATGGAAATGTTTCGGAAATGTGTTTAAATGTTTGGGGAAAACTGTAAAGAGAGATCGAATGAAAGAATGAACGAATTGACAACAGGCAGAGGATAATATAGGTAGAGAGGGAAAGAGATTAAGAGAAAAGGAGAAAGAGAGGAGTGAAAGAGAACATGAGGGAGAAAGAGAGGTGCTAATCAGTTAGAGAATATAAAACAATGAGAAAGAAGAAAATCAAGAGAAAATAAAAGATGAGAGAGAGAGAGACAGAGAGAGAGAGAGAAAGCAAGAAGAGAAAATTGAAATAAAGAGAGATGGAAAGAGAAGAGAGATGGAGGGGAAGATTGAGAAGGAAAGATCAAGTTTAGAGATTGAAAGAAAGAAAGAAAGACCAGATGAAAGTAGGATAGAGGGTGAGAGAGAGAAAGAGAGAGAGTGAGAGACAGAGAGGGAGGGAGGGAGAGAGAGGGAGGGAGGGAGAGTTTATGCTTTCTTGTTAACTCTAAGCATTGAGTGCATGAAGCAGCCCAGACTCTTTTCAATTAAAACATCTGCTAAATTGAAGACAGGATGATGTAGGGTGGATGAGAAAGACGAGTGGAGGTCCAGTCCATTAACCTCAGTCTGTGTGCGTATGGATACTTTAAAGTGGAGAAAGTGGACACGGAAGCGGTTGGTGGAAGGATTAGGGTGGACTTCCAGCTCCACCTGCAGTAAACACTTCACTCTGTGAGCATTTATAACACTTTAAAACACATCTCCTCCTCACTCCTGTGTACATTTATTAACAGAACAAAGACACGTGGACAGCTGTTACAGGGCACACTTTGACTTTTCATTGTGGATGAATGCAAAAAGTGTCTGAAATATGAGCACCAACTGCATTAAACCCAGCAGTCACATCTGTTTCTGCACAGAACAAAGCTCTCCTGAGTGCATGAACACACATTTGCACTTAGTGCACTGGAAATGAAGCCCAGGTCATATGTGACATACATCATGTCCATGTCTGTTGCTGTGAGACAAACAAAGATACAGAGACTAGTGTTTAGGACATTTTGCCTGTAATATAGTCTCTACCCATACAGAAATCTGACATATGATAACATTTCAAAGAGATTTCAAATATTTGACATACACTATATCCAAATGTATGGGGACAACCCTTGTAATTAATGCATTCACCCATATGAAAATGTAACTTATGTCCATAAATTCACATATATCACACGTTATTCACACAGTTATTATTATTACAGTCACATTATTATGACTATCTCTTGTTTCTACTCATTATAATAAACTCCACTTATCATAAAGGAGCACTATGTTGTTCTCTAATTACAAACTGTAGTCCATCTGTTCCTCTTTACATTTTGTTCCTTAATTGTCAGCACCCCACAGGACCACCACAGAGCAGGTACTATGTAGGTGGTGGGTCATTCTGACTGGGGTTGGTCAGCATGGGGGTTTTAATGTTATAAAGGTTGGGACTCATTAAAAACATTCAGAGCTATAGTCCCAGAACCCAGGTGACACCCCTGTTAGTTACATGTTAGTGTGCGCTGCACTGTTAGAAGTGGATCAGAGACAGCAGTGGTACTGGAGTGTTCAAAACTCCCTGCTGCACTGAGAATAGTCCACCAACTACAAATGTCCAGCCAACAGCATTCTGTGAGCAGTGTTCTGTAAACACTGATGAAAGACTAGAGGGTGACAAAAACACTGTGCAGAAACAAATTTGCTTCTGTCTCTGACTTTAGATCTACAATGTGGAGTAACTATGTACGTGTGTCTAATAGAGACACAGTATGTTTAAAAAAATCCAGAAGCACTGCTGTATCTGTTCCATCTGTTCCTGTATCTGTTCCATCAACACACCACCATACCAGTGTCACTGCAGTGCTACTGAGAATGATCCACCAAAAGCATAGTACCTGCACTGTGGTGGTTCTCTGGGTCATTACCATTGAAGAACAGGGTGAAACAGATGGACTATAGTCTATAATTATAGAACTAGAGAGTACTCCTGTATGGTAGGTGTGGTAAAATGTATAGAAACAAAAAAGTCATAATAATGTGACTCAACTGTGCATATATTTACACATCAAACATTAAACATATATGGAAAATATATGGGTCTTGCATACTTTCTGATAGATCTGTGTTAATTGTAAATATACAATCCACATACACAACAGTTGGATATAGTAGAGGCACTCCTGGATATTACCAAAGTTCCTTGCCATTAGCTATTTTGTTCATCCAGCTAGGCGTAGCAGTAGCACCTGTTCTGGGCGAGTGATGCAGCTGGTGGATAGAGTGGCCGCGGTGGAAGCGCGGCAAAAGAAAGGGCCTACATGCAATGCGACTGCCATTGCCAAGCCTGCTGCTTGCTAATGTTTGCTTCCTCCAAAACAAGCTAGATGAGCTGAGAACCAGGGTTGGAACCCAGCATGAACTTAGAGAATGCTGTGCTTTTTTTTCTTTTTTTACAGAGACATGATTCTTGGACTACATTGCTGATACAGATGCAAATGAACACACACACACACAGTTTGTCTTATATATGTAGGATTATTTCAAGCAGGAGAAGGTACAGACTGAGTTGGACATACAAAGAGAGGAAAAAAGAAATACTGAGACAATCACATTGAAAACACTTATTAACACACAGAGCAGCACAAGGTGGAAGTTTTGTAATTAAATGGTCTCACTGCGACCATGAAAGAGCTCTCTCTTCCAATTCTGGTATAATTCCCTCTCATCAGCTCTCTTTACTCACACTTGCACTCTCACACTCTGAAGGCTGACCCAAGAGAGCATGATTGGAGAGGTCATTGGAGCTATAACCACACAAACAGATTTCCAGAAAAGAAAGTTATTTCTAGCCTTTATTTACTTTTAGTATGTGATTACATAATAAAATTTTAACTAGAAGAACATTTCTGACTGAAAAATAAGGATTTTCATGCACTTTGTGGATACGGAAACAGCAATTTATCAGTAGAATTTTGACTCAAAGAGTGAAAACAGCAGGTGAAAAAGAAACCTAGCCAGGGCTGGTGCCAGTGTTAGACACCAGAGACAGTTTTGTGATTTTCACACACTTATTGCATATTTATATTACAATTTACAGCAAGCTCTCTTCTACTGGTGGTGCTGTTTTGTCAAATGCACTGCTTTCAATGTACATAAAAAGAAGCCACAGTATATGGTGTTAGGACCTGGTGCTTTTGCATTAATTGGAGACCATGAAAAATAAATGAATGGAGAGAACCTTTCCAAGATAAGGGTTGACATTTTGTTAACTTGACATTATGTTCAGAATTCGGATATAGTTAAGGTTAGGATTAGAAACAGGGTTAGGTTTAGGTTGCAGGTTGGTTTGCTCAAATAATTTCTGTCCTGCATATCTGGGTTGCAGGATTCATACATACGCACAAGGTTCACCCTATATTTAGAAGACATTGTACAACTTCTGAAATGCCATTTTACAATCCTATCAATTGATCCAAATACAGTAATTGTGGTCTGCACCAACCAACAATATCTTGGATTATTATCCATTTTCTGCCTGTGCATACCCATTCTTGTTTCTATTGGTTGATGTTTCTCCATATTCACAGTTGCTGCAGCAAAAGTTGAAATCTTTTGAACTCAACAGAGCATCTTTTTCTGCATACAGACACATTTCTTGTCTGACAGAACTTATGCAGTGGCCTGACTAAAATACACTGGAGGACTGTGATACTGATGCTCTGTCAGACTGTAGTGTGTAGGCACCCTCAGGTGCAGAGTACTGCACAGTGTATGTAGCTATGCATAGGCTAGTGTAGGCTATGGTAGAAAGTCAGTGCAGAAGTATAAACTGGCCTTCACACTTTCGTTTTTTTGTTTGTAAAATTTCTTATACAGCTCTGCTTATATGTGGCAATGTGACATGAATACTTACACTTACTTTAAATTTTCACAGCATAATACATGACTTATTTCACTTTATTTATTTTGAAATATGCCTTATTTAAATACCTGATTCAGTAAGCATAATAAATGAGTTGGTCAAAATCACCTCACTTATTCCATCTTGCATCAGGTAATAACATTAGTCTGGGAAACTGCACTAATTTACTGCACTATAATTACTCATGGTAGGCCCTACTACAGTTAATTTACCCACAAATTGATGAGGTAAATATACTGTGATTACACAGAAAAGGGGCTGGAATATACATCACATTTAATTTGTTTTACCTGTTAACAAAACATGTTATTATAAATGATAAAGGCTCAGAAGTTAGTTCAGTGATGGACAAAAACCCTCACAACCACACCACATATATCTTTAAACAACCTGTTTAACTTTCCTTGAAGATTTAAAGTGGAACACCAGTATAACAGCAAGAAAAATACCAGGATAATGGACACACCATTAATAACTACAGCTACAGTGGATAATTAAAATAAATAAATATAATAAATAAGAGTTACCATTATTTTACCATTTTATTATTATTACAGAGTCATTATCACTACAACTCCTGTCATTATTTCTTAAGAGCTAGAAAATAAACATGTAGTTTTTAGGTAAATCTGACTTGTTAGGATCATTTTACTATTTTATTACCAACTTGTTACCTCTACAATTATTAATAATTCAACTATGGAATTTATATTTAATTAATGGATAAATACAACTTGGTACCATGATATTACCATGTCATTACCCACATATTACCAATCAATATGAACAAAAGTACTACAGTAACACAAAAGAGATTGTCTGTTGTTAAAACTGTCTTATAAATTTTGCATTCCAGCATAGCATGGTCAACATTGCTCATTGTTAGTTCGCATAAGAATAAGAATAGCAAAACAAATAACAAAATTTCAGGATTGGGCGACAGAACAGATGACTAACAGTGTGGAGGTAAATGAAGGGGTTGTAGATTTAATGTATAACACAAAGCACAAGACGAACTGATCACACTAACCAATATAAGATACAGGGCTGACTGAAACTAAAACAGAACATAGACTAACAAATGAAAACAGTAACATCAACAGAAACCAACAAATGCAGAAACAAAGAAACACTGACAACATTTACAGACAACAATTGCAGTGGACTGACAAAGACAAGATGGGACAAAAGGTCTTAAATACTAAACAACATTGAACACACCTGAAATAACTGATCACAAAGGGGCAGGGTTACAAATGAGACCCAGATGGTAAGAGGCGGAGCAAGGGAGGAGACAAGGACAAAACAAAAACAACCCATGTGCTTAGGAGCACATGAGGAGAAACAACAACTTGGACAAGACAGGAAGACAGAGGTGAACAGGACTGACATGTGACACAAAACAAACAAGAATTCCAGTACCCATGTTTCTTTCTGTCGGCTCAGGTAAACATGTCCCTTTGGTGTGATGAGGCATTGTTTGGGAGTGTGTCAATAACTGGCTGCCATAAAGCACTGTGAAAGATGTTGTTTTCAATAAATACATGAAATAAAGTACATGACGACCTCACCGGGAGGTGTATTTTGGGGTTTTTGGGTCAAAACAGTGAATCACCCCTCAAGTTTTCTGTAACCATCCATAAGAGATTTAGCCAAATTCGAATATATGATTAAGAATGAACAAACAATACATACAGATATAAATAAATATATGAACAGGATAAGCACAATTTATTTTTTTTGGTTGAAAAGGAAACAACCTGTAACTTACATGTGTATTAACATTTAGAACTCTAGGTCAATTTTGTGGAATGTTTTTGTAGTTCAGTGTACTGTTATTTAAAAAGTATGTATAGCAGACAGTCACACATGAATGAATGTCCTTTATTATTTTTTTGTTATTTATGTATGTATCAGTATTATCCCTTTTTGGACTTTTATTCTCAAATTTGTGAGCGAAACAAATGAGCAAACAGCCCCTCTCTTCTTATTTTCCTCTATAAATAAATATCTGGGTCAGTGACATCATTATCACTGCCCCCTCATGCTGATCAGTTGGGGTCTGCATGCAAGTTGACGTACATGTTCCTTTGGCATTTAATATGGGATTTAATGAACACTGCCTTTCTGAGCTCCAGAATAAACATATCAGTGGTTTTCCAGAATATAAAGAACAATTATCTAAACATATATATCTATTGATAATTTTACTGACAGAATTTTTAAAATAAAAATGTACTTTTTAAAACATCTCCCTGCCACTTTCCATTCAGCTTGTTCCCATTGCAACCTCAGCTTTCTGTTCTTGGCTGACAGAATCGGATTTTATTGTGATCTCCTGCTATTGTAACCTGTTTATCTCCAGACAGTCAATGTCATCACATGAGATTTCCATCTTGATTTTTGCAACAACTCCATATTTTTCTTTTATAATGAACAGGAATCACTCAGTAAAGCAATGAAAGTCAGGGGCTACATATCTGTAACCCTAATTAAACACCTTCTGTTTCATTATAAAACAAACAACTATACTTTTGCATGGTAAAATCATTTTAACAGTTTTTCTACAGACTTTCTTATCCTCTTTTTGAATTTTTTATCCATCTTTTTGTATCTTCAGGTTTATTAACTTTTTCTTGATAACTGTCTTGTTGCCATTCATCCTCTTTCTTTTTCTAACAGCAGTGATTGCAAACAGGTATGTTTTTTCCATACCATTGAACGTCTCATAATGTATCCACAATTAGAGTACTTCAGTTTGGTTATCTGGGCTTACAGTGAGAGATGATAATTTATTTGATCAGATGATATATGTGATGATAAATAAAATCATGTGATTTCATATATTTATTAGATGTGCAGCTGTTAAGGTGAATGAAATGGCCCACATTAAATTCACAGCATCAAAACTGAAAAGGTCTAAAATATTGTACGTTAGAGTCTCTTTTGTGTTTCCATCTGATCTCATTGTCGCCTAGTAGAAACTTCAGAGATATTAAAATATAGATTTCATTTCTGATTTTTCTTTCCTCTGGGTGGCAACATGCACATAAAAGAGTGGAGATTTAGATGCTTAGATTTATTACTTTTTGCTTTTATGGCAAAAGTTTAGGCACTCAGTTTCTCCAAGTGCTTTTAAAGAAATTATATGCCCTAAAGGGCAGTGGACTTTGATTGGTTTCTGGATCATAGGCTGAAGTACAGAGGTGAGAAGAATCAAAATGACAGCATTTTGTTTGTTTGTGTGTGTGTGTGTGTGTGTGTGTGTGCAACAAGACATCCAGAAGGGCACTCAGACAGAGCAAAGTGAGTTTAGAGAGAGCTGGCTGGAGAAAAGTGCAGAAATAAATTAAGCTTGAACCCAAGATGGTACCATGCTGGAGGAAAATCTTAGGACAGAGAGAAGCAGCGGTGAAGCTGTGGAGGTATAGAAAGTCTTTCTGTGGTTTCATTTATTGGAACGGGGCTGAGGTTTTGGATGGTGGTGGTGTTTACAAACCTGTATTTTCGTGTGCTTGAGCCTGTGTGTACCTGTGTGCGTGTGTGGGCATATGTGCTTGGAGGCCTGCTGTGAAATAGATTGCTTCTAAATGGTGTTGCGGAGTTTTCTATGCTTTTCCATTTTGGGTGTGTGGCAGTCCTCTGTGTGTGGCAGACAGTACATGTCCTCAACCTTGTTTGCGTGTGTGTGTGTGTGTGTGTGTGTGTGTGTGTGTGTGTGTGTGTTTGTGTGTGTGTGTTCCGTATAGATATACTAGAAGTTTCTGTGCACATCAGAAAAAAAGGTAAGGTGGAAAAAAGGGGACCCTCTATAGTCTCAGGCACATATACACACACACAGAGTGCCACATGCATCAGTGTTTATCTCAGTGCTGTGAGCTGCGCTCTGGTGCAGGTTTGGTGTCCTTGTCCCTTCAGTGTAACCTCATCTGTGAAGTGTTCATATTCCTGAGAGAGCAGATGATTATCACAGCCACAACTGTGAATGATATACAGTATCTCTGAACAGCGTAACATCTGTGTGTGTGTGTGTGTGTGTGTGTGTGTGTGTGTGTGTGTGTGTGTGTGTGTGTGTGTGAGAGAGAGAGAGAGAGAGTCAGGGGAATTTCCAAACAGATTTACCACTTCAACTTGCAATAGAATGGAAAGCTGTATTTATCTTAGCATAGTTGAGTAATGAGAGTTAATACATTAAGTGATGTACCATGTACTTCAAACACTGTTGGCAATCCAATCCAATCCAAACATTCTGTTATGTAACAACTAATACCACAAGAAACCTGTCTGTGTTAAGAAGGGACTGTAATTCCTGAAGGACTCAGTGGAAGCCATTGGACTGGGACGTGGGGAAACAGCGAAAGGTTAATGTTAGGCAGAGATGAGAAAAGGATCAAACAGGTGATAGGCTAAAAGTTAACCCAGTCAATCCCTTCCATTATTAAACTGCACACCATGCTGAGTATGATGTTCTAGGTGTTCTGTTTAGGTGTTCAAAATTCAACACCTATACAAGTACTGGACAAATGCCTGGATGTGATTTTCTTCTTCATCCTGTGTTATTGAAGATGCATCAGGAAGTGACTGTTGTGAACTTGTGACAGCCAGCTCTCCCAGAATACATTTCGTACCAACACTGCTATTGACATACATGGTCATCCCATTCTTTTGAGTTTGATCTCACTCAATCAAGCTTGCCAAATCTGTACAACCAAAAATGCTAGTCCAGATTTGGTGTACTTTATATTGTAAACCTGTCACTGTAACAGGGTTGTAAATGCTTGTTATCTGCAGTTGACATAGCACAGGGTCAAAGTAACCTATATAACAAATTACAAGACTTACCCTAACCAACCTTGGTGGCCCAATCATCGTACAATGAATTATCAGTGAGTAATTGATCTTGGGAAACAGCTAAAAATGAAATACCAAATGAGCCTTCCAGTGCATGTTTACTGCTCTGTCCATGTGTACATGCTCAAGCTGCCTGTAGACTGATCAGCAAGAGTGGGCAGAGCCAATTATGTCACTGATACAGACTTTGGAGCATAGCAGAAAATGAGAAGGAAGGGGATGAGATGGCAAAATACTGATACATACATAAATGACAAATACAATAAAAGCTTCAGGTTCTTTTTTTATATTTGGACTACTTCATCTTAAAAACATTGTGGAGTTTTGAAATACAAAGTGGTTTAGTTCTTCTAGGGAATATATATAGATGAGATGGTATATATATATATATATATATATATATATATATATAAATTGCCCAAGGTTTCAAAAGGGTAAACCCTAACCATATCCAAAGCCAGAGAAATTATTCTTGGAAAATCAGACACTATATCTACATCAAACAGTGATGTAGATCACTATATCTACATTTGACAGTGTTTCATGGTAATATCATTTCCATGTGCTAAAAATTAGTTTACCACTGTGGGACTAATAAAGAATTATTTTATCTTATCTTATCTTATCTTATCTTATCTTATCTTATCTTATCTTATCTTATCTTATCTTATCTTATCTCTCATTATTCATCTATGCCAAGGACAATAATTTGACATTTATCATTGCACTATTCTGTTTTGCACAATTTCTAATGATCCATTCATCAAATGTTTACACAGTAGTTTCTTATAAATAGTATAAAACCTATAGAAACCAGAAATATGTATGACTAATTATATTGAGAGGTTTAGATTCAACACTGACATTCTGCCTTCAAACGTTTGTCTGTCTAAAATATGTACAGTCCAAGAACCAATATGTGGTTTGTGTTATTACTGCCCACAAGCTCTAAATCCACAGAAGAGGCCTGTTACCCTTTGGAAAGGACTCTAAAACTGTCACTTTCTAAAAATTGTGAAAACACAAAACATGATGCAATTCTGTGCACATTTTAAACATTTCTGTCAAACTCAAGGGTGCAATTCCCTTGTACCAGAAAATCGAGTGTGTACTGGAGAGTATTACAACAGAATGTGATTAGCATTTCATACATTTGTAATGAAATACTGAGCACTCACTTGCTGCCATGAAAAGTGTTTGATGCATGTTGCCATCACTTCAAACCAGCACTACAATTTGCTCACTTGTTTTGCAGCTGGAGTGCCTCAACTTACACTTAATCATAGTGTAGAAATCAAGTGACATTCAATGTTCTAGAGTTCCAGAGTGTACATTTTAAAGAATGCAGAAGAAAACTTGATTTACAATCACAAACATTTGACTTTACATGAAACATATTTATATATGGGGGGCAATATAATGAAGTGGTATCATTATCGTAGCTTAAATTCCATCATAGTATGCTTTTTTCAGATTATATTGTGGGTATTTGAGTTTTTTGTAGAAGGCTGGACAGCTGTGTTCATCATGAACAAAACAGATTTAGCCCAATTAAAGAAAGTGAGGGCATAACAACTTCAAGTGTATAGAAATCAACTCAAATCAAGTTTTATTGTCACATCACATTACACAGGTGTAAGGGTGAGTGAAGAACTCCCTTTCAGTAGTAAAACATATACTTAAACACAAGAGATGGAAAATAAGAATAAAGATAAGAATATACCAATATCATATAAATAGAGTATTTACACATTAACTTACACTGTGCATAACTATACATACATTTTTTGCACTGTAGAAGTTCTGTGCTTATAGAAACTATAAAAGAAAATTTGCATTACATGTATATGCACTGAGTATAGAATCAGATGCAGCTGTAGTGTGAAAAGGCAGTGGGAAACAATCTTTAGTGGGTGCAATGGGAGAAAGTATTTGGTGGGTGCAGTAGGAGAGGGTCTTTGGTGGGTGTAGTGTAACTGAGCAGCTACTTACTGCTTCAGTAGTGTGTGAAGTGCAGGTGCAGAAAGAGTTTATGTGGTGTGAAGGTGTAATGGTGTGACAAGGCAGGTGAGTTTAATTGTAATTGGCTATGGACTGGAACGCTGGGCTACTGACTGTTTAGCAGCCTGCTGGCCTGGGGGAAAAAGCTGTGTCAGAACCAGCTGTTACTTGTCCTCATGTTTCCGTACCTCTTACCAATGTCTTCCTCAGACAGCAGCTGGTGATGCAGCCTGTCAAGATGCTCTCCATTGTATAGGGGAAAAAGACCAAAGCTCTTCAGCCTGCTGAGGAAGAAGACACACTGTTGTGCCTTCTTCACCACTCGTGTGATGTGTTCTCACCATGTAAGCTCCTGAGAGATGTAAAAACCAAGGGACTTGTCCATTATCAGGTCCTTGGTCTTACTGATGTTTAGAGTGAGGTTGA
Organism: Acestrorhynchus altus; assembly: GCA_034509495.1. NCBI lineage: Eukaryota > Metazoa > Chordata > Actinopteri > Characiformes > Acestrorhynchidae > Acestrorhynchus > Acestrorhynchus altus. Next base: position 17,529,805 of record CM067506.1, on the reverse strand, counting down.
TTTCCTGGCACCAGTGTGTCAGGAGGCTGACCTCCTCTCTGTAGGAGATTGTTGTGTAATCAGCAAATTTAATGATGACATTGGAATTGTATTTGGAGCTGTGCAGTCTGGATGGATGTACAAGGTGTACAGGAGCCATGCACACAGCCCTGATGGAATGCAGCGTTGAGGGGCACTTAAGTGACGAAAGCAGTGTGTAGAGTGAGGTAATTGGATCTGTTGTACCTGTGGAACATGAGGAGGAGGCTTTTTTATTGTCATTACATCTGAGTACAGTTACACAATGCAATGAAACTATGTTCCTCTGGAACCATGGTGCAACATGGAACAACAATACAATAAGACAACATAAAGTGCAAACGTGTAACGAAAGTGTAACACAGAGCTAAGCACTACAATAAATCCAATAAATACAGCAGACAAGAGACAATGTAACAGACAGGACAGGACAGTGCAGTACTGAACAGTACAATTAAATGTTTGTGGTGAGGATAAGGTGCAAGAAATAAAATGTGTGTATACAAATTGCAGTAGGTCCAGGATGGCAGGCAGTGAGGAACAGATTAAGTCTCTGACCAGCCTCTCAAAGCACTTGCTTATGACCAAGGTCAGAGCAACTGGGCACCAGTCATTTAAACAAGTGATGCTGGCTGTTTTTTTTTTAAACATTCTTTAAGCACATGCCCTGGAACACCAAATGGGTCAATGGCTTTGCAGGTATAGACATGCTTGAAGGATCTGCACACATCAGCTACAGAGATGGAGGGTGGGTTGGGGTCAGCAGTGGATTTGTTTCTCTCCATGGGCTTACTGTGATTTGCTTAGAAATGAGTGTAGATGTATTATGATACAGCAACCAAGATGGAAATTAGTGTGTAAACACACCCGGACTGAGGCCACATATTTGGATTCAAAAGCAGATAGAGAAGAGCTGCTCTATGTGGGATATGAACTTTGGCTGCTGAGTTGGTAAAGTGGTGGTCTGCTTGCAGGACCAGGCTTGCTGAAGCCAGGAAATGAAGGGACTGCTCCAATTCTTGGTTTACCCATTCAGTCTGGCTGTTAGACAGGGGGAGATACCCAGAGAAAAGTCTGACAGAGGCACCCAGGAGAGTACTGAATGGTTGCTTGGCCCCTTTCAGCCAGTGTCACCACTCCACCAGGGCCATTTTGTTTGCTGTGCTATGATTTTGCTCAGCAGGGGTCAGGTGGTGAAAGAAATAGGCACAGGAGTACAACTTCATGGTTGCATCTGTGCATTCAGAGAAGACTGCCCCTACTCCCAATTCAGAAGCATCAACCTCCACCAAAAATAGTAGGCCTTGGATTGGGGAGACAAAGTATGGGTGCTGACACCAGCCTGTGCTTCAAATCATCAAATGTTTCCTGGGCTTCATTGGTCCAACAAAATGGACCAGGCTGTTTGCAGGTTAGACTGGTCAGAGATGCAGCTACTGAACCAAAACCCCTGATAGACAGCCGATAGAAGTTTGTGAAACCCAGGAAACACTGAATGAGCTGGAATGTGAAGTGAAGTGTGTTGAGACCACTCAGCTACTGCCTTGAGCTTTGATAGATCCTTGGCCAACTGCCCCTTGGAGAGCACAAACCCCAGAAAGTGAATGAAGGAGACATGAAATTCTGACTTTGCCAGTTTCACATAAAGGTGGTTCTCTAAGAAGACCTGCAGGACCTGACATACATGCTGGATGTGAAGGTGATGATGTAATCCAAATACATGAAGGCATAGATACTGAGGCCTTCATGAATGAGGAACTAGAAGACACCTGGAGCATTCATCAGCCTGAAAAGCATGACTAGATATTCATAGTGGCCAGAGGGGTTGATGAAAGCTGTCTTCAGCTTATCTCCTGGCCTGATCCGGACCAGGTTGTAGACACTGCACTGTGAAGAGGTACACTTGCTGCAGTGCCTCAAAGGTGGTGGTAATTAGGGGTAAGGGATGCTGGTCCTTCAAGGTGATATTATTCAAACCCTGGTAATCAATGCAGGAGCATAGATTACAATATTTTTCCCCACAAAAAAGAAACCTGCCCCAGCAAGTGAGGATGAGGGCTCAGAAAATCACCTCTTTTTCAGAGTGGAAAGAAGGTTTAAAGACTCCTTTATGGAAGGAAAATACCAGGTGAATTACCAGTGGGGTTTGGATAAACATATTGACACCAAGTCTCATGTGGCCATGATTAGTAGACAGCCACCCTCTGGTGGCAGTTTGGCCACAGTGTGGCCTTACAAGAGTATGTTTAGCTCATCTGTGTTGCACTGGTGCTGCTCAGCGAGTGAGAGTTTCCCTTAAGTCTGTGATTGTGTTTAACAGTGTTTAACATGTTTTTGACATTGGTGGTGTTAAACTGTGCTTCCACTTTGTCTCTTTACTCACATTTTGCCACTTTTTATGACCTTAAGGAGAGCATAGCTGGCTTTTTTATATTTCTCCATGTTCCCAGACATAAAAATAGTGGTACATGCATCCAGAGGTGTGTGAACTTCACAGTTGAACCATGGCATCTGAACTGTCTTTGTGGGCACAACATACTTTATGCATGACTATGACTCCTGAATTCTCCCTGTGAAGTCACACTGGTATGCGCGAGATGATCATATATTCCAGGTTCAGGGAGCTGAAAGATTCAATAAATTGTACATTCCTTCAATCACACTGAGCGTTGTTGATCAAAAAACATACATCTTCTCCTTTACTCTTCCCTAGAGCTCCTTCATGTCCTCTGTGTCATACAGAAAGAACCCATCAGGGTCAAAAGCTTGGTCAGCAGTGTCTATCGACATCCACGTCTTTATGAAGCAGATAAAACAGAAGTCCCTTGTCTCTTTGGAAGGAGTTCAGTTTGTTGTCCAGGGACTGTATAATAGCCAGAAGTATACTGGATAGAGGTGGGTGGTGGGTGCACTGTCTCAATCTGACCAGAACACTGGCTCTCCTACATCTTTTGGCAGCCCAGATAAATGTGGCACCTTCAGTGTTTATAAACAAAGTATCTGCATACTAAAACTCAAAGTCCACTTTGTGGTGAGTAATCGTCAATCTGATTTGTAAAAGTGTTTGTTGGTCATGGATGAGGGTCATAGATGCAATAAAAGTGACTCAGAGGCACACAATTAACAAAAAAGTGCAAAAACTAGAACTCACGGCATAGCAGCCATGGTCAGCTTCATCTTGGATGTGACTATCTAAAGCTAATCTACTAATGTACTGACAGGATTAGATTTAGCTTATGATTCTACTAGTGTACTTGTTAACACTTATTTGGGTTGCTGAGTGTAGATGCTTTGTAAATACTTCATTCAACTACATCATGCATTGTGCACTACACAGGACTTAACCCTGTTCCAAATATTTACTCTAACCCTAATGTTGATTGGAATCAACTCTTTTTCTTAAAACACACATATCCACATATAATCTTTAGTCACTTTAATAGCAACACATGTACAGCTACTTTTTCCATGCATCTGTCTGATTAGCCACTCATGTGACAGTAGTGCTATCCACAAAATCATACCCAGTTAGCATATAGAATCTGCCCAAACTTGGCTGATCAGAGACTTGTCATCAGCCATCTGGAACTGGACCAAATGTGGATTATACCCAGTAACCGGATAGTTAGCAAAAGCAACTTGGGACAATTCCCATATTATCCAGGGTGTTGGCAAAAGCCGTTTCGACTTATTCCCACAGCATCACAGGGGTTGGCAAAAGCAGCTTGTGCTGATTCCCATATTATTCTCTGTGAACAACATGCAGCACTTGGCCTGGATGTGAGACAAGCATTTGATCCAAAATCAGACCTAGATTTGAACCAACGATGGGTTGAAGAAACTCAGCATAGAATAATATATACAGAGTTATTTTTCCTATCTAGGGTGTACATAATCCAGCAGTTTCAAGTTCAGGTAAAATGAATCATCAAAATGGTCAATTTGTGATCTTAGTAAATGTGTGCATGATTGTTTGCAGTAGATAGGATGAGTTTACATAGATCAATAACAAAGATAAAAACATCCAGTGACTGGCAATTTTACTGACAGAAATGCCATCACATATTTATTGATGAGAGAAGTCATTGGAATCTCAGGATGGGCTACAACACCTGAAGATCACATTGGCTTCCACTTTCACTTTTTTACTTCGGTTCCAAAACCTGGGACCTTGATTTTATCACTTTAATTTTAGCAATATATTTTAATCTATTCCTCCATAAATAGTTCACCTTCACAGATGTTGAATTAAAACATTATTTGTACACACACACACACACACACACACACACACACACACACACACACACACACATATATATATATATATATATATATATATATATATATATATTAAATATAAGGACAGAGCCCAAATTCATCTACTAAATCTATGACAGTAGATTCACAACAGACATCCAGCTGACAGTGTGAAGCACCAGTAGATGGTTCCCAGGCTCCGTCCATGATCTCTGGGAGGAGGAGTGCTATATGTTTGATTGAATATAAAGTTTCTAAAAACATATAGCTTTTAACCCATGCCTTAGTAGTTGTTGTGGAATTTCAAATTATTCAAGACTGTGTATTCTTTTGTTTGTTTTGTCTTGCTGAAAATATGCAGTTAGACTAGGCAAATGTTAAGTTCATGAACAGTTGGGGAAAAGAGTGTGAGGTCCTCACACAAGATCCTCCTGTCAGTCTTCAGTAGCCTTGGAATCACAGGTTCTGCATGGTGATGATTTCCATCATACCTGGAGGACAGTTCTTACCACGTAACATGGCAAGGTGCCACATCTGCTCCAAGCAGACCCTCAAGTGGTCTTCTACAAGGCTCAGTGCTTAGTCCTCTTCTCATCTCTCTCTACACTCATTCTCTTGGGAAAGTAATATCTTCTCATGGGTTTTCTTACCACTGCTATGCTGATGATACTCAACTCATCCTCTCATTCCCACCTTATGACACCCAGGTTTCATCTAGCATCTCAGCTTGCCTCACTGATGTCTCATTAGGGATGGCAGCCCATCACTTTAAACTCAACCTCAGCAAGACTGAACTACTATTCATTCCTGTAACCACTGGTCCTCAACCTGATCTTACCATTTCCCTTGAAAACCCACTGGTCACAATATCTGCAGAAGCACAGTGCAATTGGTATATTTGTGGATGATCAGTTCTCAGCTCATGTTGCAAACCTGACTCAGTCCTATACAACATCAGGAGAATACAATATTTTATGCACGGAGTGGCCACTCAGGTGCTTGTTCAGTCTCTTGTCATCTCAAGACTAGACTACTGCAACTTCCTTCTACTTGGCCTTCTTATGCAGACAATCCGGCCCTTGCAAGTTGTACAAAATACAAAGGCACAACTTATCTTCAGCATTCCCAAGTTCAGTCATGTAGTTCCTTTGCTGTGTTCTCTTCAATGGCTTCCAGTGTCCATTCAGATTCAAAACCTTGATGCTGGCCTAGAAAGCCAAAAATGGACCTGCCCCTCCATACTTGATGGCAATGTTAAACATTCAATCTGTACCAAGAGCCCTTCGAACATTAAGTACAGCTTGGCTTGACCCACCATCCCTCATGTCACACAGAAGACAAGCATCTAGACTCTTTTCTGTCCTGGCACAAAAATGGTGGAACAAACTTTCCCTGGGGGTCTGAACAAATGAGTCACTCACTGTCTTCAAATGCAGACTGAAGACCCAAGAGTATGTAACTCATTAAAGGTTAATAATTATACTGAATCTTGTTAGTCTTCAATCTGACATTTGTTTTTGACAGCATCAAAGCTTGAGGAATCTCTGGATTGTAGCCTCTTCGAACTAAAGATAGCTAAATGCACAGCAATGCACTTTTATAAGTCACTCTGAATACAGGTGTCTGCTAAATGTCACAAATGTAATGTGTGTGTGTGTGTGTGATTGTGAGAGGCAAGAACCTCAAATCTTAGAAATTACATCTTAATATATGAAAAGGCAAAAAGTAACCCTTATGTCCATTAGTCGTGAAATGTTCAAATAAATGTTTAAAGGCCAACTTTATAATGTTATGAGGTTTTGATATGGAAACTGTAAGTAATCAGTCACTATATGATTATTATGTAACAACTCTGACCCTGAAATATCACATGTAATCAGTGTTGTAAAATTATTTCAACAAGGAACATTATTTGCTTCAGTTGTGCTTGCACTGTCTGGACCACAAATTTGTTATTCTTAGTGTTGCTGAGTTCTCTTAAAATGTGTAGACTGCTAAACCACTGTGCTCTGTTATTTATTTCAGTGATACTGAGCTCTGCTAAAGGATGAGTAGACTGATAAATCAGTGTACGAATCAGTTATATTTTTATTGCTGATCTCTACTGAAGCATGTGCAGACTGAAATAACTGTAGTAATCCATTATTTATTTGCTATTGAGTGCAACAGCATAAGTAGGCTTTTAAATGACTGAACTGATCAGTTAACTTATTTCAGTGCTCTATTTCACTGGGTAGACTGATAAATTGGTTATTTATTATCTCTCTCTCTCTCTCTCTCTCTGTCTCACACACACACACACACACACACACACACACACACACACACACACACACACACACACACACACACACACACACACACTTAAGTGTATAAATAAAGTCTGAGCTGCAAAATTATGATCATGTTTTTGATTAGTTTTACTGGATTTTAGGTCATTAAAGTTTGTCCAACATCATACTGTTACTATGAGAGAACACATTTGGCATCCACATCCAGTGTGTGCAATATTATTAGGCAAGTTGTATTTGAGATGATTCTGTTTATTATTGAACAACAACTATGACTCATAGACTCATAAATATCAAAGCTTAATATTTTTGGAAGTTGGAGTGTTTTGTTTTTTTTTTATTTGGGTGTCTTCGGAGGATATCTGTTTGTGCAGGTAACTATTACTGTTCAGAATTATTAGGCAACTTAATAAAAACCAAATATATACCCATCTCACTTGTTTATTGTCACCAGGTAAATCAATATAACAACACAAAATTTATAAATAAACATTTCTGACATTCAAAAACAAAACCAAAAACAAATCAGTGACCAATATAGCCACCTTTCTTTATGATGACACTCGAAAGCCTTCCATCCATAGATTCTGTCAGGTGCTTGATCTGTTTACAATCAACATTGTGTGCAGCAGCAACCACAGCCTCCCAGACACTGTTCAGACAGGTGTACTGTTTTCCCTCCCTGTAGATCTCACATTTTATGAGGGACCACAGGTACTCTATGGGGTTCAGATCAGGTGAACCATGTCATTATTACAAGGGGGGCATGTCATTATTTTTTTCTTCTTTTAGACCTTTACTGGCCAGCCACACTGCGGAGTACTAGAATGCATGTGATGGAGCATTGTCCTGCATGATACCGACTTCTTCCTGTACTACTGCTTGAAGAAGGTGTCTTCCAGAAACTGGCAGTAGGTCTGGGAGTTGAGCTTCACTCCATCCTCAACCCAAAAAGGTCTCACAAGTTCATCTTTGATACCAGCCCATACCAGTACCCCACCTCCATCTTGCTGGCATCTGAGTTGGAGTGGAGCTCTCTGCCCTTTACTGATCCAGCCTCAGGCCCATCCATCTGGCCCATCAAGAGTCACTCTCATTTCATCAGTCCATAAAACCTTAGAAAAATCAGTCTTAAGATATTTCTTGGCCCAGGTTTTTCAGCCTTCCTTACGTTGGTCATGTCCGTGAGTATCTCACACACCTTGTGCTTTTTGATACCCCAGTAATGTTGCAGCTCTGATAAAATGGTGGCAAATGGCATCTTGGCAGCTTCACGCTTGATTTTCCTCAATTCATCGGCAGTTATTTTGCACCTTTTTTTCAGCACGCTTGTTGCAACCCTGTCGGCTATTTGCCAAGAAACACTTGATTGTTCGGTGATCACACTTCAAAAGTTTGGCAATTTCAAGACTGCTGCATCCCTCTGCAAGACATCTCACAAATTTTGACTTTTCAGAGAGAATCTCTCTTCTGACCCATTTTGCCAAAGGAAAGGAAGTTGCCTAATAATTAAGCACACCTTATATAGAGAGTTTTCATGTCATTAGACCACACCCCTTCTCATTACAGAGATGTACATCACCTGATTTACCTAATTGGTAGTTGGCTTTCAAGTCTATACAGCTTGGAGTAGGACAACATGTATAAAAAGGATGATGTGATCAAAATACTCATTTGCCTAATAATTCTGCACACAGTGTATGTATATTCCAGGTAACTATAAATATGACATTTATAATTTTTTAGATGGGCCTTCCTGCATTCACTTGGTGTTTAGAACCAGTCTCTGTCAACTTAAGTCTGAATCCAAATATCATTCTGGAACTGAAGGCAACTGGGTTCATCCAATAAAGCCTCCCAGGGATAGTCCAACAGCTATAGGTGTCTGAGTACTGTCAAATGTCAGCCACTGAATATTGGTTGTAGCAGCTGAATGTGTGAAAAAGATTTCATAAAGGTATACTGCAGCACAGCTCAATCTTCCCATCCCTTCTGCTCACATTTTGTCCAATTAAACAAAGACAAACTGCAGAAGCTTATTATTGCATTATTGCCTGAGAGACATGGTGGACAATTAACATCAAAAAGATGTAGTTGCATGCATGCCTCTGTGGTCAAAGAAACACTGCTTTGAAGATTCAAAGTATGTAAATGGAACTGTAGTGCATTTAAATATGGCTGAGCTCATACTACATAAGAAACAGGCAATGATTTAAAGTCATTTCTAATGTGCAAACACAATGGAAAAAAATACAGCTTCAGACAGGAAACAACAGTATAGGGCAGGAATTGCTCTGGACTGTGAAGCCTACAGGCCATAACATAACCAGGACTATTTTCTGAATAAAATTGTAAGGTGTTGGGTTCTGTCAGAAATAAAGAGTGCAGGTTAATTTGCTTGTAATTGGCTTGAAGCTAGCAATGCGTGTGTGCGGTGTATACATGTGTGATGCATTTGTGTGACAGAGAGAAAGAGAGAGAGAGAGAGATTCCTACTTAAAAAGGATTAGTTCTGGGGAGGAAGCTGCTTTTCATTAACTACAATTAACCAATGTGTCCACAGACACAGATCTCTCTCTCTCTCTCTCTCTCTCTCTCTCTCTCTCTCTCCCCCTCCTCAACAGACATACATAAACAGTATTATGAGAGTAAATCCTCAGATAAATAAGTTGTGTGTTTAATGCATGACCTGCTACAATAGACTTGCTCTGAGCACTCTTGGCATCCCTGACCTTGATACACATTCTTGAACACACACACACACACACACACACACACACACACACACACACACACACACACACACACACACACACACACACACACACACACACACACAGATCAACAAGTCAATGCCCAAAACCCAGTCACTGACACTCCAATGCTTCTCTGGAATCATGGAACAAAGGATAGTGCATGGAATAATGGAGCATTTTAATGTGTGCATGTGAGCATGGGATTGAGAAAGACAGACCTTGCCCAGTAATACTCTTTTAGTTTCAGTCAACTTAATAAATGATGTTGGAATAAAGGATCAGTTCCATTGATTTGGTCTGGTGTTCTAAAATGTCAATCATGTGGGAATGACACAAATTCGAGTCACCGGTGTTCTACAAGTCACAACTCTTCTTAGTCACTTAGTCATGATCTGATCTGCTTCTTCCTGAATAGGGTCATAGTGGATCCAGAGCCCACCTGGAGTCAAATGGCACACAGCAGGAATACCCCTTGGCCAGAGGGGTCCAGTCAACACACACACACACACACACACACACACACACACACACACACACACACACACACACCTAGGGGCAATTTAGCATGTGCATTTTTGGTAGGCAGGGGGAAATTAGAGTACCCAGAGGAAGCCCCCACATACACAGGGAGAACACAAGCAGGGATCAAACCAGTGTCCTGAAGTCATGTGACACACATACCACACATACATGGTGCAACCATGTCACTCTGCTGGAGAAAACAATTTTGAAAAAGGAAACCAGACAGGAAAACAAATTTTGTTGTTGTTAATGTAATTGTGAATACTTCAGAGATCATTGACATGGTTTCAAAATGTAATGACAAGGGATCAGTAAAGGGATCAGTGAAAATGATCCAAAAAGATCTTTACCGCTAAATAATTTCTGGAACATTTTTCCTTCCCTTGAAAAGTTTCAATTTGGGTTTTGTTTTTAAAATGTGATATTTTAATATACACTAATACAAGTGCATATCCACTGTTTTTCTGGCCCGTCTTCTTTAAAAACAGCAAGGTGCTGTGCTGCCTGCTGGTAAAGTGCCAAATTGAACTCTAGGGTGCATTCAAGTATCATCAATTTTATGGAAATGATCACAGATTTGCTGATCTCCACCCATTTTCCCCAAGAATCCCCAGTATTGATATCATGTATAAATTGAACAAGCATACAATATAGTAAATTCCTTGAATGGTATTATCCATACTTATATGAAAGTATCTGCTACACAATCAGACAGATGGTAAACACACACTACACATAGAGACAAGTGAATGAGTTCACTAGTTCACTTGAATGGTTTTATTAACTCTGATGAACACATGGAAGTACTTAGGAAAGTGTAATTAGCATCAGTGCCTGTGGGTTTTCACTGGGATTTGCTAAGTGGTGCAATGCTATGGTACTTCTGAAAGTATGTATCTTAGATACAAGCATAATGACACTCTCTATGCTTTGGGGAGGACTACATGGGTCAGTCTCAGAAAGACCTCAGCAACATCCCTGTAATCAAGTTTCAAGCCAACATACCACATAAGATCTTCAGGTGAGAAGAAAAAAATAGGACTAGACAACAGCAACAACAATAAAAACATAATAAAAACTGGCCAGAGTAAAAAACTCTGGCCATTTACCTATTCTTCTTTTAAAGGAGCATTCAGTGAGAGCTGGCATTTCTTGCTCCTGGGCTCCAACATTTGGGAAGTGTAATTCTCTCTTTGTGCCACCCCACAAGAAAGACACACGTGCATTTCTGTACTCACTGAAAGTGTAAGAAGCATGTGGACAATTGCGGTTGAATAATAAAACAGGGTATTGGCTTACACAAAATTACACTATTCTTACATATTTTGTATTTTCCTCTCTGCTTCACCCTGCCAAGCCCAGTGTTGGAATGGTAGAGATGCTATACCCTTATTCCAAGTCAGTGTAGCATCACAGTGATTTTGAAGCTAGGCATATATGGTACCCTTTGTGAATTTACATAAAATTGCTTTAAGAGCATTATGAATATAAACTCAAATATTAAAATTTTTGCTCATAATTTAATTAAAGGTAAACTGTCGGTTATAGTTTATGAGTTGACATTGAGCAATATTGCTTATAGCTTATAAAAAAATCTAAAATGTTACTTTATTTATTTTTTGAAAATAAAATAAATTTCAGAAGTTAGACATCTGACAACTTCTGACAAGTATATTTGATTACTCAATTCTTGGTTGGGGCTCCTTTATGAACAATTACTGCATCAGTCCAATGTAGCATGGAGGCAGTCAGCTTGTGGTAGACAGCTATTTTGACTCTGAACTTAACATAACATAAGAAAAACAATGCTGGGCTTTCCTCTAGACTCTAGGAGCTTGAGTTGAGACACTAAGACTCTTGATTTTCAAATGAAATGATGAAATGCAAAATGGATTTTTTTGAAGCTGAAAAGAGGACTTTAAAACCACTGAGCATTTATATATATATATATAAACAAGCTTGTGACCGAACCATGGTGTGCTTTGTATGTATATCTGGGTGAGTCTAATGGAAAAGGTTTGTTGGGTTCTGCGGCAATGATCTAGGAGGGTTCCTGTCTTGTAACCAAGGGAAATGAGAGCGAGCATTCAGCCAGCCAAGCGTTCAGCGCCATGGCAGCTACTCTGTTCTCCAGCCAATCAGGGCTAATTAGCTGGCGTGTTCTGTCTGCAGTGGGTGCAGGAACATGGCACTGAGCAGAGTACTGGAGTCCAGAGCACAAGGCCGGTCACACAGAAATCGCACTGGGGATAGTGGATTACACATAAGTATAAGACAAGCAATGAAGAGAGATGAGGACATGGACTTTCTTCTTTCAAAGCCATTATCTCTGCTACAATGTTCTTCACCCACTGAGGCACTGGTTGTTTTTGTTTCAAGACTAGAGGAACTGTATAGATTAAAGAGGTTAAACCAAGTGACTTCAGAGTTTGGGAATGTTTGGTATAATAGGAGGAGATGAGTTTAAATGTTAGCTTAAATGGCCTTAAGAGCTGATGTTTAACCTTTACCACCTGTTAGGTCTGTGATTGTACTGATTACTGTAAGTGTGTCTGCTTGAGGCACACATCTGCATCAGGCATGGAGAAATGTTTTCACTGCAACAGTGAACTGAAAGATTATCATATCATCAGACTTGACTTAAAGTTGCCTTTAAGGAACTTACTCAGCTCCAAACTCAACATGTTTTCAGAACACATCTTTAAATATTACATTTTTTAATTGAGCACATTTTTAGTTATTTGCATTTATATTGAATTTAACTTCTTGGAAAACACACAAATCATATTAAATGTGCCACAAATTTGTACATGCCCAATTGTACATTTAATACTTTATATATCATATTATAAAAAACTCAAGGTTGTCAAATCATAACTTTCACAAACACAGACATCATTATCTCCTGTACATAAAGTGAATGATTGTAGGATTCTTTACTTGGTTTAAAAATTACTAAATAAAGAAAGCTTCATGAAGTTAAATTTTAGTTAAAAGTGGAAAACATTGGTTCCTAAAAGGAAAAGAAGAGTTAATGATCTGATGATAATCTTTCAAGCATGGGGGAGACAATGTCATGGCATGGGATGCCAATAGAACTGAGACACTGGTGTTTATTAATGATGTAACCACTGATATAAGAAACAGGATGAATTCTAAAAGAAATGTATAAATAGCTGTACCACAATAAAATTGTTTTTCTATTAATTACATTTTGAAAGTTATGTTTAAAAGACATAAAAGTTATATCACCTCCATCTCACAATATACCGTATTTTCCGGACTATAAACTGCACTGGAATATAAGCCGCACCCGCAAAGTTAAAAAAAAACAACAACCTGGAAAATAAGAAGAAAAGGCTGCACCTCATTATAGGCAAAAAGTAGTGGCTTATAATCTGGAAAATACGGTAGTTAAAATGAAGATCAAATGGCCATATGTTAATGGGGTGTCCTAAAATTTTCCATAGTTACAACTGTGACTAACATTATGAAGGATATGACTAAATTTCAATGTGATTGTTAAATAAAACACCTAAAGAACCTCAAGTTTGAAAAAGCTGGGTTATTGTGTTGTTTTCTATTAAATCTTATTCCATTTTCTTCACAGCAGGGATACAGGGAAGCTCATGGTTAGGGATGCACTAATTCTAAACCTCTAATTTCTTCAAAAAAATAAATAATAGAATTCAATTATAATTTCCAGCGTTACATAGCCTAAAATGGGTAAAATGGGATCTTTAGTTCTCTAATGTAATTTAGTAGAGTAGCAATGGCAAATTGTGGTTCCCTACCATTGAATGATGACTTAACTAAACTTCTCTACAGAGCCTCACTCAGACCTGCTTAAAAATTACTTGTGAATATCTGTCATTTGATGCACATTTTGACTTCAGGTCATTAATTGCATGGTTATAGTTGCTAATATATGCCAGACCTAGCCATCACACACATTATATGGTGCAGACTGTAGGAATGCTGGAGAGCCCAATTTCTCCATTATTTAGCCACTTTATTTACCCAGTTCAGTTATCTGTCACCTCTCATTTCCAGGGAGGGTGGAAATTGTGTCATTCTGTTCACTTGTGAACTCTTGGACTGGTGTAATACCCCTTTCGCCATTTGTGTGTGTGTGTGTGTGTGTGTGTGTGTGTGTGTGTGTGTGTGTGTGTGTGTGTGTGTGTGTGTTTATATTGGTCCTCTCATGAATATTTCTCAAAAGGAATAGCTGAGTGGTAAATACTTAAATTTTAATATAGATTTGAATTCTGCATGTGTGCTTGCATAGTTACACACACACACACACACACACACACACACACACACACACACACACACACACACACACACACACACAATATTTACTTGTATAATATTTAGTCAGAAGATTTGGTGATTTATAAAACTAAGCCTAGTTCTAAGTTTAAGTAGAGAGGAAGACTGGCATGGAAAAACACACATACACACACACACACACACACACACACACACACACACACACACACACACACACACACACACACACACACACACACACATGCTCTTTGGTTCACTGGCTCCATTATTTCCAGCACTATGGTCAGACTCTGATATTCCAACACATTCCCATGGCAACCAATGACTCGCATCCCATAAATCAACCTGCTGGAGCAAAAACTGAATTTAACATTCTTTCTGCTGGGATGTGTGTGAGTGCATTTGTAACCTTTACCGGTTGTGATCTACTGGGTAAAAGCTCTTATGTACATGGACGTAATATCTACAGACAACCAACAAGACAAAAAAAAAAACAATAAAAAAACAAACAATAATGCTTTGACTAGACTTCTGTTCTGGCTTTGATCATTGTTCCTGATAGATTGTGCACTGACTATTGCATGCTATCAGATGATGACATAAGAGCAAGGTTTTAGATTAAACTTACACGTGCGGCAGTATGGCAAACAGTAGCCTCACTACAGGCAGTGGATGAGCCAGATTAATGTATCCATAAGCAAGCATTAATGTCTGTGTTGCACAGATTGTTCAGATTGCATTATTTTAGATTGTGATGATCAAAATAACTAATCAGTTAACTGAATGTGGTTTAATAGAACAGAACAAGATGCTAAACGTAAAGCAGACTGCTGCACTTTCATTCTAAGTAGCAGTTATCAGGATTTTGTCTTTGCTCTGAGGTCTTGAGGCACAACCCGAACAATTAACCTCTTGACCCTCATTGAAAACGAGCACATTTTAAGAAGATCCAGACTCATTTACAACAGAACAGCTCAGTTACTGCAGTTGGCTGGATATTAAACTCATATTTCACACCTATATTAATACCATCTTATGCCACACCCCTCAGTATAGACAAACCACAAGGGTTCTTTGGAGTGACACCATGGAAGGACCACTTTTAATGACCATTATTATGTGCAAATGATGATATGCAAAGAACCCTTGAAAATTTAAAGAACTCCTGCATATCACGTGGAAAGATTTTATATGAAGATCATGTTCATTATAGCTCTATAAAGCAAAGTATAAAATTTGAGACCATGTTTTTAAGACTGCTGACACATCACCGATAACTAATTAAATGACATAAAATACAATGATATACAAATTAAATATTTAATGTAAATAATTAATATTTACATTAAATTTATACTTACCCAATTGCACAAATAAAAAAACCCCAAAAGTTTCTGTTCTGGATTTCTGTTCTGACTATCTGTCAGGGTGTGCAAAAATCTGAATTTCTAAGTTTGAAATTACTAGAGTAAAATTCATGGGGGTTGTATAAAGCAGTTGTATACAGTTTTGCATATATATATATATATATATATATATTTATAAGTTCTTCAAAATACGTAACAGTGTTTGACAGTGTTTTAAATAAAAAAAAAAATACACTTGTAGGTCAAGAATGTACACGTGGACAGAACAGTAAACATGCATTTGGCAGCTCCTTTGGCATTTAAAGTGGCATTTAATTCAGTTGGAAACTAGTGAATTGTACATGTATTCTGGGCTGGAACACTCATTGATAATTCATTACACATGGTGATGAATGGCTAGAAAGGGTACATCTTTCAGTTCTTTTCACCAGAGCAATTTTGGGAGGGGCGCTCAGGGTTGGCGCTGTGAGCCTCAAGCTGGACTGGACTAAGCATTCAGGTGGGCTGTTATGGGGTGATCTAGGATCAAGGGCATGTCTGATGTATTGCAGTTCCTGAGCTACGTGTCCAGCTCAGCGAACCCCATACCTCAGCAGCCACAGCGGCCCCAGCAGCATCACCTACCCGAGCTCACCCCTCAGCGTCGGATGCTGCTTCCTCTACGGCTGGGAGGGCGGAGCTTCCCACCAATGTTGCGGCCCATAGGGCAGAGCTTCCTGCTGATGTCATAGTGCAGAGGGTAGAGCCTAGAGCCAGACTCCAAAAGGTGGAACCAAGAGCCGGACTCTGAGAGATGGAGCTGAGAGCTGGACTCTGAGATGTGGAGGCTATAGCTGGTCTCCAATGGGCAGAGCTTCCAGCTGCCGCTGGTGTCTAAGGGGTGGAGCTTCCAGGTGCCACCGGTGTCCAAGGGATAGAGCTTCCAGCTGCCACCAGGGTCCATGGGCAGTTTTTCCAGCTTGCGCCATGGTCCAAGGGGCAGTGCTTCCAGCTGCCGCCAGTGTTTCGAGGACTGCCATCCATAGTTCATCATCCACGGTCCCAGCCTTGTCTTTCAGGAGGTCAACTAGGGGACAGTGTCACACTGCATTGACCCTCAGAACTGTGCCCAGACTGGCTCAAGGGACATATGCCAGTTCTGGGCCCAAACTCAAGTCCATGTCTCAATGTCAGTCCATGTCTCAGTAAATGTTTTTGCTTGTACCCATGTCTGTTCCTGTTCTTATGCCCATGTCTGTTCTTGTCCCTGTGCCCATATTTGGTTTGGTTGTCCCAGTTCCTGTCACTGTGTATGTGTCTGTCCCAGTCCAAGTATTTGTTCCTGTTCCAGTGCCCATTCCTGTTGTGTCTCCAGTTCATGTGTAGTCCAGGCTGCCCTGTCATTGTTCTGGTTCTGTTACCGCTCCTGCGCCAGCCCTAGAAATGATTGGTTTACGTGCCCCAGAGTTGTGTGTCAGGAGGGGGGACCTACTGTCATGTACCTGTTCTGGTCATCTCCTGACTTGTCTTTGTTTTGTTTATCTCCCCTCATGCTTCTGAGCACATGTCCTTTCTCCAGCCATTCCCAGCTGTGGCTCTTGTGTTATCAAGTCCAGGTGTTAGTAATCATGTCTTGTTTTTTAAGTCCTTCTGTTCCAGTCGGTCCTTGTCAGTCCAAATGTCATTGCTACTGTTGTTATATGTTGTTCTGTTGTAGTTGCCTTTGTCTATATAGTGGTCTAGTGTTATTGTAAGTAGTCTGTGTCTTCATGTTTGTTTGTTTCATGTACATTAAATCCACAACCCTGCAAGTACTTCCACCATATCGTGTGTCTGTTCAGTTCACTATCCTGACAGGTACTTTCATTTTTTTTTAAATTTAAATAAATGGTTGGTATGTCAGCTAAATATTATAGTATTAAATCATATGCATTTTCTGGCAATTATCTGTTTTATGCTTTAAACACACATTTAATACAAGAGCTATTGAACACTAAATGAGGAGAAAAAAGGCTCTTCATTATTTTGCACATTGTGTTGTATTCTATAAATGTTACTCTAGAAAAAGTTGTGTATGGGTGGCGTGTGTATCTGTTTGTGTGTGAGTGAGATTTTGAGAGGCAGTTAGAAAAGATAGTATGTCAAAAGTGAAATGTTGCAAATAAACAATTGCTTTCACGTCACACTCTCACCATAAATATCTTCATTGACGGCACTATCCATCATTTCAAATAGTGCTCTGAGGGAAAACAATCTCTCTCTCTCTCTCTCTCTCTCTCTCTCTCTCTCTGTATATTGAAGAAAAAGGACTTCTGGACACACCTGCATTGAAGAGGAAACTACAATCACATGGACTGTGCTGTGAGAAAACAGAAGTCATTCATTTCCTATGAGTGCTGCACTCTCTGATGTATGTGCAGCCACCTTCGAGGCTATGTGACATTACTATAGTTTTAGCCTTGCTTTTCAAGTGGCAATACTATTCCATTCACTGATACATGCATGTGGACATCAATACAGAGCTCTCGATTAACCAAAACAATGGAAATTACATGTGTGGCTAATGTTGATAATGTTTATTAAAGGGTCCTGTTCATGTTATTAATAAAGTCCAATAAATGATATGGAATATAGTAAATTGTATTTGAAAGCATCATTTCATGTTTCCATGTTAGGTTTTCATATTCACAGTACTCAGTGAAGTCACCCCTGACAATGTTTCATTTTTATTTCATATTTGGACAGAATTGGAATCTCATTTGCTCTTTATGTTTATTCAGAATTGCATGACCAATAAAAGTGCTCTGAACTGGCTTACTATTAAATCTTTTGACATTGACTTCCCTCCCAACTAATCCCAAAAGTATTAGATGGGGCATCATCATTCCAAAGAACACAGTTCCAATGTTTCACAGCTCAATACTGGGATATGCTTGGCTTTAGGCATAGTGGTAGTAACTTTGTTTAATCTGCTCCAGAAAGTCTCGTTCTATTTGCAATACATCTCTACAGGAAGTAAACAATCTGTATGTGTTTGTTTGCACATATGTGTCAGAAATGGGAGCAACTTAAAGTAGATCAATGTATTCATATATGTAGTGTATTAGAATGATACACTACTTTATATTTTAATAAACCTCAGCATGTGTATGTATTTACTATATGTAAGTTATAGCAGATGAGTTGCTGAGGCAGAGTGAGCAAAGTTTGAAATATTTATGTGCTGCATTTATGGATGCTTATGATTTTATGACATGTACACTTAGAGTGCAGCTTTTGGGTAAGAGGCTTTCCGCTCTATATAGCTTTAGGCCTTTTTATGGGAAGAATTTCACTTTTACTAAAAAAAAAAAAAAAAAATAAAAATATTAGAGAGGAATCGTGTAGAGCAGCCATGCATAATACTCCATGGAGCATTGCTCAGCTTGTTTTGGTTCTAATCTGTTACACCTGGCACCAATATCCATCAAAAGACACTGATTATTTGGATCAGGTGAGGCTGCAAAAGAACATCCTGCTCATCTTCAGAGGAACCCTGGTGGTAGAACTTCATACCATGCTGCTAGCAAGCTGTTTTAAACAAATGACCAGTGTGAGTTTGAATAGCATCTGAATTCTTTGGAAGGATTTCATGTTTGCATTGAGGAAACTGGTGTTTTAGTCTATTTTTGTTCATTTTTGTTCATTGTTGATTTTGGTCACATTACTTTACTGATCTTACTTGATCTAAGCTTCATATCTCAGATATCAGAGTAACCTATAGACATGATAACTACAGACACCTCATAACAAACTAAAAGACTGTAATGATACCATTTGTAATGAACAGCATGATATGAACCCATCTGAAAGAGCAATTAAGCAGCTTGGATACTCACTGCAATTTAATTGAATTTAATTTAATGAATGGCCAACAGGTGAGTCCAAGCTTAACAATAGAGTCTCAAAATTAATCAAAGCCATGAATTCCACAGGATTCAGTGACTTCAGTTGAATTTAATATGAGAAAATAAAGGACTGAATATAGGTTAGCAATTCACTCAGTTTATTATAGAAAGTCACATATTACAGCAGCACAATAAACAAAATCAGGAAAGGTGAAGTACTTAAGCCTCATTAAGAATATAATACATGAGATATATTAAAATACAATAAACTAAAAACAATACAGAACAAATAAATGTATTAACCACCTCCTGTACTGCTCCTTGCTGTAGCAGCGGTAAATGAGTCTGTTGCTGAAAGTGCTCTGCTGTCTGATCATTAATTCGTGGAGGGGGTGAAATGTGTTGTTCAGGATAGCAGCCAGTTTGTTGAGAGTTCTCTTTTCCACCACCACAGCAAAGCTCTTCAGTGAGAATCCAATAACAGAACCAGCCTTCTTGATCAGTTTGTTGATCTTCTTGGCGTCTTCACCCCAGCAGACTGCTGTGAAGAAGACAGCACCCACAACAACAGACTGGTAAAAGATGGCCAACATTTATCTACACACATTGAAGGTCATCAGAAAAATTCTGAAGGTGGCAGAGGTCTGACCTGTACTGGAAATCCTTGGTGTACAGATCGAAGAAGAAGGGTGAGAGTACAATTACTTCTGCTCCAGTGCTGCAGACCAGAAGGTCAGACTGGCTTGCTCCTATCTGCACACACTGGGGCCTATGGGACAGGTATTCCTGGACCCAGGTTATCATGGATTTGCATTTTATCCATCTTCTCCCCAAGAATGAGAGCTTGGATGGTATTAAATGCACTCGGGGTCCAGAAAAGGGCTGACCTGTCTGAGATGTAGCAGCACCAGCCTTTCCAGGACCTTCATGATGCAGGATGTGAGGGCTACTGATCTGAAGTCACTTCTTTGGAACAGGAAACAGACAGGATGTCTTCCATAATGAAGGCTCTTGCTTCAGACTTAGGGTGTGTGAATAGGACACAGCGTAGGTGGTGATGGAATAAGGCTACAACTGTTGGCGGTGGGTGGTGACATGCTGAACCTATTAAACACATTCAGCTTGTTGGCAGTGTCCAAACTGCCCCCCCACACAGTTTGTGGTTTAGCACTGATGCCAATAATTTTCCAATGCCAGTCCAAACCTCATTTGCATTGTTTTTCTGAAGTTTTTCTTCCAGCTTCCTTCTGTAGGCCTCCTTACTCTGCCTCAGTCTCCCCTTCAGCTCCTTCTGCACAGACCTTGTCTGAAGGCCTGTTTCTTCTTGTTTAACAGGTCTTTTGTGATCCATGGTTTGTTGTTGGAAAAATAATGCAATGCATTGCAATGCATTTGCTTTACAATAGTGTTCATGCAGAAATTGTCTATAGTCATTTCTGTAGTCTGTCATCTTGTTAATGTCCTCAAAGCAAACCTGCAGAGCCTCCTCTGGTGACCATCTCATGATAGCTTTCTTTGTCACCTGTTGCCTTAAGACCAATGGTTGGTATGTGGGAGTTAGTAGGACAAGATTATGATCTGATCTTCCCAACGGTAGAAGCATTTTTAAATCTGGAATATCCTCATGAAGCCATGTTTCTGAAAAGCACAGCAGACCCTCTGGAACTCACTCAGTGCGTTCAGATCGTCCATCTTGTTGCAAAGAGTCCTGATACCCATGATTAAGGAGGAAATGAAGGGTTTGTACAGTCTTCATTTTGAATCCAGCTCTGCATCCTCTGAATGGTTTCTGGAGTTCTTCAGGATGGGAATAGCAGAGAGAGCATGGAGCAGATTTTCTGAGCTCCAAGAGATTGTCATGAGAGTATGTGCGTCAAGCAGCACATGCTCCACTGTCCATTGCTCTCTATCTTATGTTCTCCAGGCTGAGTCAGAAAAGTACTAAAAACTGAAAAAACTACATGATTAAACAGAAAGAAACCTCAGTAGATGGGAAGGAATATAGCTAAGAAATAGTTAAACATACAAGAAAAAACTAACGGTTAAATAAATTGTTACATGTTAAATAAAACTAAAAAATGCAGGTTAAAAACCATCCCTCAGAGGAGGCGCTGCTGCAACTGATTGCCACTTAGCATGGTGCCGGTAATATTAATAATGCAAACATAAACACAAACAATCAACAATAAAATGAGCAGTATGAAGGTACCGTAAATAAACAATAAATAAACCTCAGTTCACACAACTGTAAGCATTCAGATAACCAAGAATATAAAGAAAGGTACAACAGAGTATATTATCTTCTAAAAGATTTATATAGATTTATATATATATATATATATATAAAACCTTGAATAAGAGGGGACACTAGTAACTAATATTAATTTGACTGTACTTTTATCATTACTTTTATCAGATAGATTGAACCAGCAAATCTGGACCCAGACACCAGCAATTAGATACCACGACTTGTGAACTCATCTGGCAGCTGGCACACTCAGGACACCATGGAAGCAGAATGTAGACATGGCATTTTTTCATGACCCCACGAGCACTGGTTTCCATATTTCTCAGGAACTGGCTTGCCGTCTGGCTGGTCCTTCAGCATGTGTGTCGGGGGCCTGGTTCTCCGGTTCTCTTGTGGGCTGGAAATTTCTCCTGGTTGGCTGGTCAGCGAGCTATAATTCACCTCTCTAATTTTATGTATTAAAAACTAATGTTTGATGAAGTGGAACATCATGTCTTTGGCTGAAGAAAATGTGAGAGGTTTCTTGGAACTGAAAATACTACTAGATTACATAAATGAAAATATATGTATAAGGACTCTGAATATACTGGAGTGAGAACTTATAAAGACTGAATAAACAAAACAAAGAGAAGGCTCCTTAAGGATCAACTAAACAAACTGAGCTCTCAGAACTGAATATTAACAAAGAACAAAAAAAAACCTGAACAATATGAACAGAAGAACTGAATAACTGTAAAAGTTGATTTACTACAAGACTTAACCTAACTAACCATCATTGTGCAAATAAGTATCAGTGAGTAATCCAGGCCAGAACACAACTAAAATGTACTCGTTTCCAAGTTAAATCCATGTTTAAATGCCAAAGGAGCGTGTACATGTGCAACCTGCATGCAGACCTGCAGAGTGGGCAATACTAATGCCATCACTTACCCAGATATTGGGTTATGAATCAAAATGAGAAGCTTTGCTCTTTGCTCGCAGTTTTTTCTTTAATTAAAGGGATGTGAAGGGCTAATTCTGATATATACACAAATAAAATTAATAAAGGGCATTCACTGTCAAGTATTTTGAATAATTTATTATTATAAATATCCTTGTCAATTTCCAACAGTGTTTTTAGTCCTTACAACAACAAAAAAAACCCAACCAACCAACCAACCAACCAACCAACCAACCAACCAAACAGAAACAATTGTAGGGAGAAGTAAATATTTTTAATAAAAATGGTCAAAGTCAAATAAATATAAAAAATATGTTGTTAATGTTTATTAATATTTACACCTTGAAGACAAATTTGAGTATCCTAGGATTTCCTGAAAGTATCTGGCATGTATGAGAGTATCTTATAAATGTTTTTCAAATTTATTGGTGAATAAAAGTAGGTCAAAATATGAAAATATTTTGGCAAAATTGACCTAGGTGCTAATTGACCCCAAGTGTCCCAAGTGTTAATTTCTAATAGCTAACTGATATTCATTTCATGAATACAACTGCAGGTATTTGGTTTGTTTAATTGTTTAAACATTACTATTTAAACATGTTAGACATGTGAGGACTATTGTTATATGGACTTCAAGCTACCAGTACATCATCAATATATTTCAATGTTACAAGGGACAAGAAACAGTCGGAAAATTCTAGTCATCATAACAGTGGAACTGCAAGGTTTACCAGAGTTGAGAAGAGATCAAGGACATACCAAAGTCATTCAACAAACCACAGAAAACAGCTCATACTGACCATTAAAACTCAAGGGGCACTGTTTCCATCTTGCTTCCAATGTTGCACAGATGGGTGCTTCTTCTCAGAAAAAGAACAGCACAGGTTGACATATTCAGCTTCAGGTCATGGATTCTCAGAGTACAACTTCATTTCATGAGGAATTTTCAGAAAATGTAATGGATTATGTATGTTTTATGTTCAACATTTTAAGCTGTAAGAAGAGATGTTTTCCAATCTGTTTAAATTATTTGGCCTGTTTTGTTTGTGATGAATTATCACTGACTTGCACTTTGTACAGGAGTGAGAAATAGAAGGTTTTTTGAGAAGATATGTCTCGCATCAGTAGTGATGTGTGCAATGAAGAACTGAACATGGAGCAAGGGTACTACAGCATCTTCCTGGAAAAAAGTACTTGTGTGCTTCTGAAGCAAGTCTCTGAGGAGGCAGTTACCAGCCGGAGAACTCTCTGTCTCCTTCTGACCCTGCAGGATAGGAGGCCAGAAACACCCAATTCACTGATGTAATGCCAGTGGGAATTTTTTTATGAGGGAAATAAAATAAACATAAAATAAATAATGGGTATCAAAAAGGATTTCTTGAACCAAACAGTCAATATTTTTCTAAAGAACTGAATCATTAGTTACAAATTCTGTGATTAAAAAATCATAAATTCATAAATCACTTAGTTTCACTGATCAGCCTTGTTTCTACATTCACTGTCCATTTTATCAGCTTCTCTGACCATATTAGAACACTCTGTAGCTCTATGATTACAGACTGTATTCCATCTTTGTCTCATACTTTGTTAACCTCCTTTCACCATTCTTCAAGAACCCAAAGAACCAACACAGAGCAGGTATGATGCGGGTGGTGGGTTGTTCAATGCACTGCAGTGATGCTGACATGGTGGTAGTGCGGCACTGATTTTGAGTTGATCAAACCAAGCAGTGTCACTACTGGACAAAGAATACAACACTAATGATAAAAATCCAGTCTCTGACTACAGGATGACCAACGCAACACAAACCAACCAACGCAAACAGTGTGAAACAGTTTCTGTCTCTGACTTAACATCTACAATGTGGATACATTATGAAGGAGTGTTTAATAGCATGGACAGTGATTGGACACAGTGTTTAAGCACTCGAGTTCAAGCTGTGCCTGATCCACTCACACCAGTGCAAAACACACTAACACACCACCACCATGTCGGTGTCACTGCAGTGCCAAGAATGACCCACTACCTAAATAATACTTGCACTGTGTTTTACCAGTGTTTCTCAACCCTGGTCCTGGAGACTCCCCTGCTCTGTACAGGCCCTTTCAGAGCTGGATCAAAGTACAATGACAAACAAATACAAATACAAATACAAATACAAATAATGACACTTCAGGTCATCAAAGGCAACAAATGTTTGTAAAGTGATGTAAATGTGCCTTCTTAGAGTAAAAAAGAAGGCCCTATCAACAATAAAACCAAAAGCTTTTTTGAGTGATGTCATTGCTCAATCCCAATAGAGCTATGTATTGTTCACTATGTATTGTGTACTAGTTGCTGATCATCTAAGCAATTGGAATCCTTTATTTATGTGATCATTTGATTTAGTAATGTGAGCTTTGATTTAGTCTTGTGAGCCCTAATGGGTTGCACCCAGGCTAATGAGTACAACAAGCTCAGGTGACGCATATAGGAAGCACTTCAGCCTGCTTGGAGGGAGGCTAAACTGAGAAGAAGGTGAAAAACAGGGGCTAGACTGCCAAGTGCTTAAAAGGCTTGACTGTTTATTTTCCATTTTCATTGTAATGGTGTATTTAATACAGGAAAATACACTGGTGTTGGCTTATACACTAAGTCATTTTTATCATTTTAATATAAACTGCTAGAGCCCATATGTAGGCCTAAAGTAATTACTCACACTTATAACTACCTGGCTTCTTCATTTCCTCAGGATTATTTCAGCCTAAATCTAATTATTATGGTACAACAGAAAACAAACTGGAAATGGAGTTAACACTGGAAGCCTGAACTGACTTTTTCAAGGGAAATATCATCTGTGTACTTGTTCACAAAGCACCTTTAAACTAGAGATATTCAGAGTTAGAATGTATTTTATCACTGTACATTTTGTTGCTAAAGGGTAACAGGAAAAATATATATTGTACAATAGAAGTAGTAACAGTATTGTACAGTATAGTTGTAACAATAATAATAATTTGTACATTCTCTCATTGGGTTGGAGGATGGAACTATTGGCATTCGCCTGCAAACCAAATTATAAATCGTCATGGACCATTGTTGGACCACAGACCACATATTAGGAAGTCCTTAGTAGTGTGACATAGCTTGTGGAGATATGTCAAAATTAGTCCAGTTACAGTTATAGCTGAAGCCATATGGATTCCAGATCTTCATATTAAGCCTACAGTTCAGTCATTGCACCAAAGCACTGATGGACGTGTGCAATGAAGAACTGACCCTGGAGAAAGGACAGTACAGTCTGTCAGAAAGATGTAATAGAACACAGATCAGAGGTGAACCTGATGTTTATTCATTGTTCAGTGAAAACTAGAATGTGTATAATCTTTAGTTTCATCAAATGATCATTGATGTTAGACAGGCATATTCTTCTTCTTCTTCTTCTTCTTCTTCTTCTTCTTCTTCTTATTATTATTATTATTATTTATAGAAAGAGAGTAATGCATAAAGGGAGAGAAAATGTAAAGAAAACACTTACATATGCACCAAAATGTACTTTTCCTGTCAGTAATAATAAATCCTATTTATTTGAATTGAGTGAGTGCCCATTGTGATTTGGGTTTCAGCTTTTCACGGGGTCACAGCAGTGGAGAGGTTTAAAAGCCATTTTTATTATAGTAGATGAAGAGTAAGCACTATATTGCGGAGTATATCGTGAGTTTTATGATGTTGTTCAGTGTATTGTGCAGCCGATGGGCTCAATTTTAGAAATATGATTGCCTTACTGTGAGTATACTTCTTTTCTGAGGAAATAAGGATTTGAATCAACATTCCTCTTTTCTCTGAACTCTTTTGTGCAGTTAAAAAAAATCATCATTCTGACACAGAGCAGAACATTTTCTCCTTTAAAAGCTTTTCATTTTATGACTGAAGGATGTAACAAATGTCATCACCATAGAGAGAGAGAGAGAGAGAGAGAGAGAGAGAGAGAGAGAGACAGAGAGAGAGATATGCTCAGATACAAATAACATGCACACATGCACCCATGCACCCATACACCCACCCTCCCACACCCACACCCACACACACACACACACACACACACACACACACACACACACACACACACAGCCCATCCATCAGGTTACCATGCCTGACAACAAGCCACTCAATTATGTCTCATCTTATTTTAAAACGAGGACAGTGACAGAGAACATTCTTCTACTCTGCTTTCATTGTCTCTCTTGCCACCTTAAAGTCCATCTTCAGCTTCATTCTTTTTGTCTCTTTTCACCACCCCCACCCTCCATTTCCCAACATGTAATCAGGTGCACAGACTATGCTCATCTATTTTTCTTTAAAACTAAGTGCTCTGATTGATGGGAAATTAGTTATAAGCAGAATTATTTATCTCTCTTCTCACAAGAAATATCTCTCTCTCTCTCTCTCTCTCTCTCTCTCTCTCTCTCTCTCTCTCTCTCGCTCTCTCTCTCTCTCTCATGTTTTGCAAACCATGATGGCAAAACAGTCTAAATCAGGGTTTGTCAACCAGTGGGCCATGAAGCACTCTCTACTGGTTCATAGGTCCATTTTAATCCATAAAAAATTATGTGCAAAAAATTAGCATTTGTAAAAAATGAGAGATCAGTTGCGAAAGCAATTGTGATCAAACTATGAACAATATAAGCATTATTAGAAATGAACAAATAATAAAATATTGCTCAATAATGCAAGATTAAGTTTGAGACAAGAAGTTTCTCAAATTAAGAAAACATGGCAACACTGTTCTTCAAAATAAAATGCACTATTCTGCAAGTACATCCCTGGCAAAATCAGATACGAGTCAATAAGGCAAAAAGGTTAAGAACCTTTGGTCTAAATGAATTACACTGAAATGCCTTACAGGTTCTAGAAATTAGCTGGGTATGTGTCAGGTACAAACACTAAAGTACTAGGTAATGACACATGGAATTCTAGGGAAGTGGAGGTAACTGCTGGGGTTGAGGATTTAATGAAAATAAACAAGAAGAACAAAACAAAATGGAACAATTTGATAAAACACAGAACAAAGGACTGAAAGATAAACAAACGGGATCTTGACTGAAATGACTAGATAAACAAAACTAACAAACCTGTAGAGAGAAAGGACCAACAGAAATTAACTAAGACGGAAACAAAAGGACTGACAAAGACAGGCTGAGACAAAGGGTCTTAAATTCAACACAACATTGACCACACATGGGACATTATAATGATAGGGCAGGGTTACATATGAGACACAGCTGGTGCAAGGGAGGAGACATGGTAAAAAACAAACACAACCCATGTGCTTAGGAACACATGGGGACAAACAACAACAAGCAAGACAAGGTGAACAGGACTGACAAATGACAGGAATGACAAAATGGACAAAAAGAGAAGACAGTTATTGCCTTCTCCAGGAGTGTTCAACCAACAAGGAACATGCCAAAACATCACAAAGGAGCATACGGTAACTTGTAAGCAACTAGGCATTTCTCATTATGCTAATATTACTGTTCATGACTTCACTATCTGAAAAACACTAAACAATAGTGTGCATGACAGGGTTGCAGTGTTAATGCTGCTGCTCTCCAGAAACACTGCCAACAAGCCAGAAAGCTATTGCATCTCGAGGATGGATGAGACCAATAGGTATTTTTGTTTATATAAAAAGTGTAACTGTTTGAAGAAAACACTGCATTCCAGCATAAAAACCCTGTTCTATCTGTGAAACACAGTTGTGGTAGTACATGGTTTGGACCT
The DNA here is from genome assembly GCA_034509495.1 of Acestrorhynchus altus. Taxonomy (NCBI): domain Eukaryota; kingdom Metazoa; phylum Chordata; class Actinopteri; order Characiformes; family Acestrorhynchidae; genus Acestrorhynchus; species Acestrorhynchus altus. The sequence continues at coordinate 17,501,478 of CM067506.1, read as the reverse complement.
GTTTTGCTGCACCTGGCCAGGACAATTTGCAATCATTGATCACTGAGCAGTGAACTATGAATTATACCAGAAAATCCCAAAGTAATGTCAGAACATCAGTCCATGAGCTGAATCTCAAGACAATATATCATGCAGCAAGACATAACCCTAAGCCCTAAGACCCTAAACAGACAAGTTGTTTTAACAAAGAATCAAAGTCAAAGTCCTGACCTTAATCCAACAGAATATTGTAGAAGGACATGAAACAATCATGGACAGAGAAGTAGGAGACATAGTTGAAAGGTCCTCCAAGCTGATGTGCCGAGTTAATCAACAGTTACCAGAAAGGTTTATTTGCAGTTATTACCAGAACAGAAGTAAATGTTCATATACCACTAACAGATATGTAACACTGGATCATTTTCTTCAATCAACGAACAACCAAATGTAATATTTTTGTAATACATTTGATTTAGATCTCATTATCTACTTATAGAACTGATGAATTTTAGGTCACATTTCCGCAGAAAAATGAAAACATCTAAAAGGTTCACAAACAGTCAAGCACTACTGTAAGAAAAGTAGCATTACTGTAAAGAATTATTGTAACATATTACTTTATATAGTGAGATATGGTGATGTAGCCACCGTCTCTCAGGCATTAACACACTGTGCAGTATGCAGTGAGGGGGGCTGTGTGCCCATGCACAAGATTTGTCTGTAATAGTGGTATAGACTGAGAGCAGCTGAACTGCTCAACTGATTGATAATTTGTTCTTTTGCAATCTATTACCAGATCAAATTTCCACCCATAGATCATTTGCTCCTCAATCTTTAGGCCCAATCTTAGCCAGTCCATTCTAAGGTGTGTGTGTGTGTGTGTGTGTGTGTGTGTGTGTGTGTGTGTGTGTGTGTGTGCATGTGTAATCAAAAACAGGTCTATTCCTATAAAATTTCAGATATTACATTATGTTTAGTGTGTGTGTGTGTGTGTGTGTGTGTGTGTGTGTGTGTGTGTGTGTTTGTGAGTTAGTTAGTAACAACAGACTGCATTGCCGTTAGGAAAGACATAACTTCAAACACAAGGACAAACTGCATCCATCTGTATGCTCTCTCTCTTTCTCTCTCTCTCTCTCTCTCTCTCTCAATCTCACCCACTCACTATTTTCTTTCTCTCTCCCCTCTCTTTACCTCTTTGCCATATGCACTAATGAAGGTATGTGTTAGTATACACTATTACAATCTAATTTAGTGTAATTATTTGTATAAACTAAATACACAGTGCACAAACATGGACTGGAACCAGAGTCGTTATACACATCCAGAACTGGAAAGCACAAATATGTTTATCTAGATGCCATAATGAGCTTCTGGAATTTTGAAGTTTGGAAAAAAAGTACTGACTAAGTTTTTTTTGTCTAAATGAATGATGCCATTGACAGCAGACATAGCATTTAAAAGGAACAGAAATGTCTACCTGTTTTCTGTATAATAATGCTCTCAGGTTTGTATGAATGTAATTCATTATGATCTCAGGAGACAGTTTGGAAATACCCACATCTGTTATCATGTTTATATTTCCTCAAAAAGTACCTGTCACTCCAGTCAAACAAAAGCTTTCTACAATATTTTGGAGCATTGTTGTGAGGATTTGATTACTTTTAACAACAAGAAGATTAATGAGGTGAGGGTGCTGGAGGATTACCAGCCCAGCTCATCCCCAAGTCCCCAACTCCCAAAAAACTGCTAAATTATAAGGTTAATTGGCACTATATGACTGGCCAGTATTAACATTACAAATGTACCACAACTAAAGTAAAGTTATTTTGATCTAGGCATATCCTAATTGTGTTATTATGTCTCTTAAAGCTGAGCATAAACCAATAGGGAGTTTGTGTGTTTCTGATCTTTGTGTGTGTATTAATAATACAGTTTAGAATAGATGTACTGCTCGATAATACTTATGTCAAGTCACTGTATTTTTAGTAACCCTTTTATATATCACAAAATTTTCTGGCTTCATTTTGCTCTTTAGTTTAGAAGAGACATTTCTAAAAATAAACTTACTGTTTGATAGTTTATATTATTTTAGAATCCAGCCTGACTGACTTGCCTTACAGTTTCAGCTCCCAGTGCCTTTAAAACAATGCAGTCTAATCTAAAATTTTCTACAGGATTAAACTAGCCAATACCAATCCATTAAAATATGTCTTATTGACATCACTACATTAACATTAGCATTATGTAGGATACAATCAAGTTTATTTTTATAGGGCTTTTTATAACAAAGGAGTTTTCACAAAGCAGGTTTACAGAAATCTAGGTCCAAGCCTCAAATGACCAGCCAGCAGGCAACAGTGGCAAGGAAAATCTTCCTCAGGCTAGGAGGAAGAAATCTTGAGAGGAACCAAGGCTCAAGAGAGGAACCCATCCTCCTCTGGTCGACACCGGAGAGCACAATACAAAGGCATATACATGGGCATAAAAGACGTAGAATAGAAAAGGAATGTTGCATGCACTAGATGTGATACAAATATGAATAGGTAATGAGTTATATGGGAGTGCAAATGTGAGTCAGATGCATGCTAGTGTTAGTATTAAAGTCCATGTACTAATCTAGCAGCATGAGCTCAGGTGTGGATGAGCAGACATCTGGGTAGAAGCATTTGGATAAATCTTCATGGGAGGGCGTGGACCAATATCAGCCAGGCAAATATATAGAATCAAAATTAAGAATCATGTGTCATAATTTAAGATGTTAAAAGTCAGGCATTTTAAATATTTATGTGAATTTGGTCATGATTACTTTTTGCTTATAAGGACTAAAACACGTTACCTCTGTCACATATAGAGTCCTGTTTAGTTCCCACATGCTAGCACCTGTGTTTTGTTTTGGTCTTGTCTCCGCCCATTCCCAGCTGTGTCCTATTGGTAACCCTGCCCCTTTGTAATCATGTCCCAGCCTTGTTAAATGTTCCTAATGTGTATATTTACTCCCTAGTGTCAGTCTGGTGTTCTGAGTCTTCTGTCGTGTTACCTGTTATGCTGTCGTTTTCAGCTTCATGTATTCCTGTCATATGTCAATAAAAACTCCAGTGAGTACTTCCGCTTGACCCTTACTTTGTTCAGTACCCCGCGTTCATTACAACCTCTGAGAAATCCTGTTGGAATTTGAATATCCAGAGTGTTTTTAAGATGAAAATGCAAGACTTTTGATGATTTTTTTTCTAATCTTTTGACTGACAAGGAAATTTATAATAATACGCTCTTCTAAACACATGACTGTGTCTGATAATATGTGTATCATGTCTGTAGGTTACTCTGATCCTGAGTTATGAAGCCTAGAAAACAACATGTAAATGTCCATAACGTTTGTATCTCAGGTTCTAAGAAAACCACGTCCATAATTTCCTGCAAAGCTTTCTCCAGCTTTCTCAGATTGACAGAGCAGGTAGCTCATGATATGAATATTGCAATGTCTGACTTTTGAGGCTTTGAAATGCAGCTACACATTCAAGTCATTAACAATGTTAATATGACGTATTTTAAGACTGCATTTATTTGGTCAAACAAAGTCATGTAAGATGGTTTTGATTGGAGGACAGAACTATCGAAGATGGTGCCACTTATTAAATTGCAGATTAGGGCCATATGTGGAACACATTAGGTTTTTTTAGACAGACATATGAGATAGAGGGAAGTTCTAACATAAAAATGGAAATCATACAAAATTAATTCATTCATTCATTTTCTGAACCGCTTATTCCTGAATAGGGTCACTGGTGAGCCGGTGGCCAGCCGGCAACTCTGAGTGCAAGGGCGGGAAATAACCCTAGACAGGGCGCTAATCCATCGTAGGGCGCATACATGCGCACACACACTAAGGGCCACTTTAGAGTCACCAATTCACCTATCATGCATGTCTTTGGACTGTGGGGGAAACCCACGCGAACATGGGGAGAACATGCAAACTCCACACAGAAACTTCCCAGGTCGCCCCACCCGGTGATCGAACCCAGGTCCTTCTTGCTGTGAGGCAACAGCGCTATCCACCGTGCCACCCATCAGACAAAATATTTAAGGAAATTATTTTCTTAACTTATTTCAATATCTATTGTTAACCTACTGTTGATGTTAGTGTGTGTGTGTGTGTGTGTGTATTTATACAGTATATGGTAGATGGGAGATGGTCCCCCATTCAGCCTCTATAAGCCCTCACTCGATCTTTTCCCCTTTTATCTTTTTCTTGCCAGAGGGGCTTTAGATTCACATACCTGTCTGTCACTTAACAGTCCTGTTTACCTTGTTGTTTCTTCCCATGTGCTTGTGTTTGTTTTGTCCATATATCCTCCATTGGACCGCCCCTTACAAGCTGTGTCTCATTTGTAACCCTGCCCCCTCATTATCATGTCCAATGTGTGGTCAATGTTGTGTTGTATTTAAGACCCTTTGTCTCAGCTTGTCTTTGTCAGTCCTTTTGTTTCCTTCATGGTTTGTTTGTCAGTTGAGATTCTGTTGGTTTGTGTGTTTGTAAGTCTGTTCCCATGCTGTTCCTTTGTTCATTTAGTGTTAGTGTTTTTGTGTTAGTTTGAGCACCCCAGTTTTTGTTTGTTAGTCTCCCAGGTTTGTTCTCCTATTAAATTTCTCAACCCCAGCATTTACCTCCACTTTCCTAGTCTTTGTCCAGCTCACAATCCTGACAGCTAAATTGAACTAATTTATTAACGAACTAAAGACATTTTAGTAGTGTTTCCCCTGGACAGCACATTTAATTTACATCTCAGCTTTACCTGCATCTAGAGAAATATCCTAAACAGCTATCAGTCTTTCACACATTGTTGCATAAGTCTGACATACTTTCCAAAATACACAACAGCTCATATTCTTTAATATCAAGAACATTTCCAGGTTAAGCATGCAAAGATATAGGAGCATTATCAAATTGCCCTTACTGAGATATATAATGCCTTGGGGCCTTGTAAGAATGAGTCAATGTTGCTCTGACAGGATGACATGAAACTTCATTGATGTCTTACACTTGAGAAAATGTGTAAAGATGGGTTCATGTAGCAGTGCATCATGGGAAGTTTATGCCTCAGAATATAAACTCACACTGATCTTACCACACTACATTCAGAGCAACTTGTGCAAATGAACAACCCCCACACTGATACAGCGCCTTTGTAGGGATTCCTATGAATCAAGCTATGGGCGCACTTCTGGTGTGTGTGTGTGTGTGTGTGTGTGTGTGTGTGTGTGTGTGTGTGTGTGTGTGTGTGTGTGTGTATCTGTCTGTCTTACAAGTGAATTCCTTTAAACTGAGTTGCAACAGTGTGTGATATAAAAGGACATTTATTGCCAAAACAATGAAAATTTGATTAGATCAAACTTTATATCTATTTACTCAGAGTGCAGACATACAGCACATCTCCAAAAAGGTCACCTACTAGACACTGCAAAAACAAATTCTTCATCTCCTTACAACACCCTCATTGTGTGAGTGTGCATGCAATGTGTGCGTGCGTGTGTGTGTGTGTGTGTGTGTGTGTGTGTGTGTGTATGTGTGTGTGTGTGTATTTGAGCATATACTGTATTATCTGCATGTAGCACAACAACAGAGTGAGGAAAAGCAGTGTTTATTACTTGTATAATATGTAATATGATGCAACAACAGTGTGGCATAATATGTCATGTTATGTAACAGCAGTGTAGTATAATAACCATGTAATATAATGTAACAGTAACAATGTAAATGTCACACTTCCTTGTCCTGTCTGTCCTCTAACTCAGGGTTTCTCCATTTGTGGTCTGCAGCCCACCAGAGGCCCATGAGGCACTTTCAAGTGGCTGTGGCCCATCTTCATCTTTGATAATATGTTACAGAAGTAACAAAAAGCAAATCTAACACCATCATTTTAATACAAGGCAGAAAATACAGCTGCAGGCACCTTTTCATGTTCTCCAGTTTTTAACAGGTACCTTTCTCTACTATCCACAACATAATTGTTCCTCAATTCCTCACCACCACCACTCAACTCACACTCTCATTCTCTAATATATACAATGGTTAAAAAAGAGACAGGCTTTGGTCAAATGTTCATTTTGTTCAGTTTTGGTTTCAGTCAGAATTATTCTTTTTGGTGCAGTCCTAGTACAATTATGTAACAACAGTGTGGTATGTAACAGGGATATAGCATAATGTGTAGTATTATGTAAAAGTGATGTATTATGATGTGTAGTATAATGTGTAATATGATGTAACAGTGGGGTATTATAATATGCAGTATTATGTAACAATAGCATAGTGTAATGCATATATCATATATATATAAAATGTAGCAACAATGTGTCCCTCTCTGACTATGTGTCAGGTGTCAGGTTAAGTGGTGTTTTTATAGCGTAGTCAAACACACAGCTTATACAGGCTAATGCTGATGTTTTTGGGTTAGTCTCTGATCTGTTTTCCTGGGATGAAGCGCCCACACTGCTCCCGCTGTGCTGTGTGACAGATGATTGATTAGTTCATCTTTTCTATGCTGGTCCAACCAGTGTTGGTGAATAGCTGTCCTGTTCTGGCATTCCACTGCACATACACACACACACACGCACACACAGATACACATGGTTGGATGCATGGACGCACATGCACGCACACACACACACACACACACACACACATGCTTGTGACCAGCATGTGTAGCAGTCAAATACACAAACCTCCATCCCGTCATATGAATCAGACAAAGAAAAAAAAAACCAAGGAACCCACATACAGAGTTGAATTCAAGGATGATACAGACAGAGAAAGAGACTGGAAGACAGAGAAAGCAAGAATGAGATATATTGATGCTGATAGTGAGAAAGAATGAGACGAGAGAGTGAAGAAAGGAAAACACTAAAGCTATAGAGTGCTATCTCTCCTGCTAAATGAACCCTAGAACCATCGCAGTGTCATTTCATAATAGCTTCATTTCAAGCTCGGTAAAGGCTCCATTAATGTATAAGAGTTAATCGAAGGAAGTGTCAGTAACAGTTGATAAATGTTCAGGAATGGATAAGGGTAGGCTGAATGCTTGTGAGTTATGGCTGACAAAGTGACAGGTCAAGGTCTTTAACTTTACCTTACATTTAATATACCAATACAGCCCATTAAACTCTAATACTGTGTTATTGCCTGGTTATTACATTGCTATAAGCCCTCTTAAACTTCTAGGAAGTATTTTAATTTGACCTGGCAATTACAGGTTTATGATCATGAGACAAGATTTGTGGAAAAACAAATGGGCCAAGGCAAAGGGAAGAAGAGAGGAGAGGGAGAGATGATAGGGGATAAGAGGCAAGTGCAAGATTGCAAGATAAAACAAGCGTTTGTGCGATTAAGGGAATCAGCGTAAATTAAAAGTGGAGATGTATGTGACCTTTTGAAATGTTTAGAGGCAATTCCGTTGTCCCACTTCCAAAGGCAAGATTGAGAGGATATAAAAGTGAAGCCTCTAATAGGGATTTAGCCAAACGGGAGAAATTTGCATCTAATTTTCACCAGAACAACTCTGAGAGATTGCCTTTACTGATACTCTGCACTTGTGTAATGAGGGGAGACCACTCTTTAAAGCTTTACCAGTTCAAAAGAAGTTCTATACCATTCAGTCCTGAACTGCTTTAATGAATAAACTGGTAAAGTCTTACATAAACACAAAAAACACATCCAATACAAGCATACCCATGTGAAAACACTCTTAAAAAATAAAGTGCCTCAAAAGGATCTTTGAGCAAATTCTCACACCTGGCATTAACATGCATCCTGGGTGATCTGATCACAAAACATTACCATATAGCCTGGCATTTTAAATGTGTCTCCTGTGACCACTTGTGGTTAGATTTCTCACATCATTTCTAGAGGATGGGGAACATGGCACACATTAATTAATTAAATCGAGATGAGGCACATAGTTTCTCAGGGGTCTCATCTCTATCCATTAGATATTTATTGTAGCATGCTCAGCTAACTGAAGTGGATGGAGTGGTCTCACAGTGATTATAACAGTGATGCTGTTGATGCGAGTGACGCTTTGCTGTCTGGGCTGTATTGAAGCGCTTTGCTTTCTTTACACTACAAGAATAATGTGGTGTATAATTTGTACCTGAGTATTACATCACATGTGGTGCATCAGTGCTTCCTTATCTATAATCTATGACTAGTTTGACTAGAGGAGGGCTTTCCCCTTGTGACCCTGGATCATCCCAAGGTTTTTTGTATTTATTTATTTTGAATATAAAAAAAACCAGGTCTAAAGACCTGTCACTTTGATATAAAGCTTCTTAACCAATGTAAAAAGACCCTTCTCCCAGAGGTTTTTAACACTCACACATGTCTATTACAAACATTATTCATTATGGAACCAAATGTTCTATGAAATCATTCAAAGAACCTTCTAAAGCATCTTTATTTTGAAGGTGTTCTGCTAAAAGTTTCAGTTTTCAGATAGATTTGGCATGTAATAAAAGAAACCATACATCAAACCATACATCAGCCCTAACATTAGCATCACCTACCTAATATTGAGTAGGTCCCTCTTATGTTGCCACAACAGATCTGACCATTGGAAGCATGGACTCCACAGGATCAAGAAGGTGTCCTGTGGTATCTGGCACCAAGATTCAGCAGATAAATTAAGTCCTATAAGCTGTTAAATGAGGCCTCCACACATCACACTAATGTGTCTTAAGTGTCCATGACCCTGCTGGCTTTTCTTGCTCCACTTTTGGTAGGCACTAGTAACTGCATACTGGGAACACCCCTGTATGATGTTTTCAAAATGTTTTCACAGAGTTTACAACACAAACATAAAGAAATGTTCATTTGCGCCAAATGCATCCCACCTCTTACAGGTGCCACTGTAAATGACGAAAATCAATGTTTTTCAGTGGTGTTTATTATATGGCTGATCAGTTTATATCAAGTGTGATAATTTAATATCCTAATATTAAGATACAATTGTTCAAAAACATGAAAAATAAAAAAACAAAGGTATGAATATTTTATTAATAAACATTCAAATTAATATTTTTCCTTCTCATACCAAGGTACTGGAATGTAAACTTTACTATAGCTGTGTGATGTGCATGGTAGAAATGTCTGTGTTTAAGAATCAGATCAGTATCAGGACTGAAGAAAGGAATATTCATGTTAATAACCTTAGAAAATATAAAGTAATTATAGGATAAGCAATGCAATCACTCTTTTCTCCATTTCCTTTAGTTTCTAAGGTTTCCTCAGTAAGGTCACACAGCTAACGAGGGCCTATTTCTCTATAAAAATAAACAATAGGCCTCGTGTGAAGGGTCTCCTTTTTCATCAGTGGTAATCAAGGCTTTCAGTGCACGTCCACTTGTATCAGCCTGTTTAAAAGAGTTAATTCATTACAACTCATTCAAAGTACAAGATGTATCTTAACCTCGACCCAGTGCCTACTGTATTATTTGGCAATTTAATGTGCAAGCAAGGAATAAATATTTGCTTCCATCTGTGATGCACATTTTTCCCTAGGCAAGTGGAAATATTATGAATTAGAAAGGATGTTCGGGTTTGGGCATCCAGTAAACTTCATTTCCGTATATACATATGCATAGTTGAAGCCTTCAGGACATAATTAATGTTCAAACAGATGTTTTTGCAAGTGACAACTTTTAGTACTTAACTAAAACTCAGAGATTGCATTTACTCATACTCTGTACTTCTGCACTTAAAAGCATTTCGAGTTCAAAAGCCTTGGAAACAAAGAGAAGGTCTTTACAACTAAAGAACAGCTGAACTGCCTTTGATAGATAATTTGGTAAACTCTTACATGAACACACAAAAACACATCAGACATTAGCTTGGTTTACTTTTGATTGTTGAAGTGAATGGGATCACGAGGCCTTGAGAAACAAGACTGTAGATGCACAAGGATTTGGAAAGAAATTTTAAATGATCTCAGAACAATTATAATTCAGTCATTCCATTCTCTGCAACATTTACAATTGCAGAATCTATAGAATTGCCAGCATAGTCAGCTAGGGTTGCCATAGCAAACACTGCCCAAAAGCAGACTTCAGAACTCATACAAAGTCTCCAACCAACAAAAAATGCCATCACAGTATTAATCTTACCAAAACTAACATCGAAGTACACACTGTAATTTTTTTACAGTGTGTATGACATTTAGTTATCTGGACTACAACTTGCTAAATGTGTTCAAATGTATATTTTCTCAACAAATTAAAGTTTGACTAACTCAGATTATCAAGTCATCCTAAATCAAGAGAATAGTTGAAACGATGTGTCTTTATGTCTCCTTTCAACATTTCTGACATCATCATGTAAGGCGTGTGCATGGACTAGAGGTCACCATTGTGGTGGTTATATGGTGGTTATATGTAGGTTTAATGCTATATTGACCACTAATACCGAAGTGATGCCATCAGGACAGCATCTGGAATCTGTCATTTATTCTGTTTATATTTCTTTTTATGTCTTTGAAATTTGAAATGAAACAGTTTACTTACCTACAAATAACATGCAACAGATACATTATTTTTAGTTACTTCAAATCAACAAAAGCAATCAACAAAAAAAAAGTTAAAATTGTGTTATTGTAACAAAGATTTTCTAGTTGAAATAAAATGTCTTGACAGCTCTTGGTTACGTGAACTTAATGATTTAATTTTAAAGGAAGAAAAAACATGTTCAAGCAACAAATTAACTTAAGTGATTTTGCCTTTATACAATGTTTTGAGAAAGGTTTACAGTGTACAACTGCAGCCTCACAAGGTATACAGGGGCAGTGCATGAGATGGGAGAACATAGAGAAATGAAGAATTGCTTGGCAGTAGTTATGGGCTTTGGATGCGGGTTTCTTCAAGTTGAATGCATCAAGTTTCTTCTGCATCTGCCCTGTGTTTGTGGTTTCTGTTCACTTTCTCCTTTGAACACAAGAAAGCCTCTCACTGCCTGGCTTAATATCATGGCATTGAATCTTTCCATACAATGCCTCTCTCTCTCTCTCTCTCTCTCTCTCTCTCTCTCTCTCTCTCTCTCAATTAAGCTGTATCACATTGCTCACACGTTACATTTGCATAATTTATGAGTGGCTGTGGATCTCATTAGAGACTGGGTTATTGCAGGGTGTTAAGTTGGAGGATCACTGCTTTTGTGTGTAGGGCCTGATAAGGGCCGCATGAAGCTCCTGGACAGGAAGTGTCCATACACTTCTCTCTGCAAGGCACAGAGGAGTCACTCTGGTTTAAATAATATCAGGCAGAGCTTAAGATTCCTCTCAGCAAAGGACCTGCCACTGCCATTACTGTGGCCAGCTATGTGCTTCTGCTCACTCAGCCTGGGACTGATTACTAGTTTTCATTTGGTAATGTTAACATAATTTCAAATTAAGTTATAATATCAAATCCTGGGACATGCTGCATGCCATCAGCAGCCAGAGTCAGAGAGAACTCTCTCAGAGTGGGTAGGTGGAGCGCTATCTCCACATCACACCCAGTGTGGTGCTATCTGGCACAGATATGCATGGAAAGCATTCAGAAAAGCCACATCACCAGAGAGAAGGTTGGAAGCTTTATTCAAGAACAAGAAGAGGATGTACAGTGTGCAAATGTAGCATCACAAGGTAAACAGGGACAGTGAATGAGACGGGAGAACATAGAGAAATGAAGAATCACTTGACAGGAGTTATGGGCATTGGATGTGAGTTGTATTTCTTGAGAGCTACTTATGATGTCCTCCCAAATCCGCAAAGCCATGGACAGTGGGAAGGTATAATGTCACATTCGGTATGTGTGTAAATGACTTTTGAGGCCAGGCTGGTATTTTGGGCACAGATTTTCAATGAGCAAGTGTTTTGTTTTTCTTTTTGTTTAAAGTTCTTATAAATCAGATAAATAGTATCTCAGACTATTAGAATATTTCATTTTGAGTATGACTAAATTGTATGAATAAATTACAATTACAGGGGAAAACTGCTGACCTATGACATATGTCCAGAAGATGAGCATCAACATCCTCTATAAAGAGGGTAAGCCACATAAATTAATTGCTGGCTGTTCTCAGAGTACAGTATGAAAGAATATTAAACTAAGCGGAAAACATGATGTGAAAAGGTACTGGGCAACTGGGATGACCACAGCCCTGGGGTATTGTCAAGACAAGAGTATGAGGCTGGTGTCAGACCATCAAGAGCCACCATGCACGGCTCTCCCAGGAAAGGGGCTATAACTACATCATTCGTAATATTAAGCTACTTACCTGAGCTAAGGAGAAAAAGAACATTATTGTGGTTCAGTGATTAATTACATTCTGAGTTGCAACTCCTAGAGTGGAGGGGCATGGAATCCAAGGTGTCTGAAGCCCAGTGTGAAGTTTCCAAAGTCTGCGATGTAATAACTTTGATGCACCCTCTGCTAGGAGATTTCAGAGCAGTTCATTCTTCTGTCTGCTGAGAAGCTTTATGGAGATGCCAATTTACTTTTCCAGCATTTACCTTTTCAGCACCTGCCCACAGAGCCAAGTCATATTATATATCTTATGAAATATTTAAATAATTTGAGATATGGGATTTCTGATGTTGTGGGCTATAAGTCAGGCAGATCATACATAAAACAAACAAACTAACAAATTTTTTTGTAAACAGGTCTCTTTAAATGAATATAAAATGTATGACATAAAATAAAAAAAATAGATGATCATCAATGCTATACTAAAGTGAATCAGCTTGTGCAGTTTATTGTGAATTTACTGTGTAGTTCTATGTTCACTAATAATCTGTATAAGAAGTGCAGTGTTTGTTTCACTAAATATGTTGTAATAATTTGTTCATATTCAGAGCACAGTTTAGATCTTTAGGGGTTTTGTGTTATATTGCTTTAGCAAATTAATGAAATGCCTGAAGTGTGAAGTATATTCACATTCATATTGCTTGTTTGATATGGTATTTTGTGAAAATATAATAAAATAAGATCCACAATCATATATTTTTCAATCAAGGTAAATATCTTGATAAGACATACCATCAAGGAGAAGAGCAGATGAAAAGGTAGATGTATTATGTATTATATCACTGCTATAAAAGGTTGTTATTTTTTATTGTTCTTGATGTTACTACAGCTGTTGTAATATTGTTTAAAGGACAAAATAATACATTAAAACAACAACAATACAGAAGAAAACTAAGTGAACATAGCTATGCTATACTAGTAGAGTGAAATAGCCATGAAATCTTTAAAGCTCTGATTATAATGTGATGAGCTCTTTATTTATTTTTAATAAAACAAACCATTAAATGATCAAAGCCATAAATAAATGCACTTTGTTGTGAAATACACTGGGTTACATGCAAGGTTTGCATGTTTGCTGAGTGATTTATTTTTTGCTCCTGTCACGCTATTCATCCTCTCCGAGATCTTCTGCAGGTGCATTAGCTGTCAGAAGTGGAATACTCACTGCCTGCTCTGCCAATAGCTGCCATCCTTGGACGTGTTGGACAGCTACCAATGGTGTGGCCTGTTTAACTCAGACCCCTCCGTCATATAACCACATCGTTTCACACAGATGAGGAGTGTGTTGTATGGAGGGAATATGGTATGGAAATTATATATTTGTACTGTAGAATTGTGGACTTCTTTTAACTGGCGTGTGCTGTGTGTCATACTGACTGTGTGTGTATTGGAGGATTGTAGTGGTCTTAGAATTAATGTACAAGCCAGAGTATTATAATTGAGTGGTGAGTGAGAGTATGGGGTTTTCCACTTCCCTCTTCCTCTCACCATGTTTAGCCAACTCTGTAGTTAACCCAGCCACATGACAGGTGTCTACTGTGTGGACAGGTGAAGTGGGCCCTATTCATTCTCCACCCCATAGGTATCATACTGTATAGACATCAGGTAAGGGACCGGGTCACATTTTTGGGTGGGGTAGTATTGGCTTAGGTAGGTATAACACTTTTATTATGTTCTTTCCTTTGGCACCATCTGAAGTCTACAGACACTGTGTTGTGAAATTGGTGTATGTAAGCTTCCTTGTCTGTAAGTGTCTTTGTGTGATCATTTTGTGTTGTATCACCATGTACTGTCCCACAATTACCTAAAGTGCCTATTTGGCTCTTTTAGCTATTGAGGTCTCATCTTTTTTGTTTGCTTGGGGAGAATGTAACACAATGTAACACACTACTGTTGGTTGAGGTAAAACACTGTAAATGTACTGTAAGTGTACAGCATTAAAATCACAGTACCGTATTTTCCAGACTATAGAGCACACTTCAATATAAGCCAGACCCGCAAAGTTTAAAAAAACAAAACCTGGAAAGTAACATATTTAAGCCACACCGGGCTGATATCTACTGAACAGATAACATAGTTTAACTGAACATAAATGAACTGATTACTTCACCGAACGGTGTTTGTAGCATAAAAGTAAAAGTGCTGCTCAAACAAAACAGAAAAGCTATTGATTGGTTTATTCATTGTCCTCCTGCTCACTGAAACCACTGAAGTCATCTTCTTCAGTGTCGGAGTTGAACAGCCTTAGAAGAGCTTTCTCACATACCGGTACTTTTTCTGTGTCAATGTCAGTGTTGCTCTATGTGTCGCTTTCATCCCGGGGTGAAGCTGGCTCTGAAGCTGTGGTGCCCTCTTCACACAGCAGTCCAGCCTTTCAGAACCCACTGGTGATGGTAGATTCCTTCACGCTGCTCCACGCTGCTAGGATTCACTGACAGACATGCTAACTGAAAATCAATGCTTTCTTCTGTGGTTTCCAACTTTGACGTCCCACCTTTTTCACTTTCCGTGGTTTAATGCACGGAAAAAAAGTAGTGGCTTATAGTCTGGAAAATACGGTAATTACTTTCAAACTTTTGAAAAACAAACAACCAATCCTTAAATCAATCAAACAAACCTAAAACACATCACCATGTGAAATCACTCAATACATTTTGAAATTCCAACTCGATTTTCATCACTTCAGAATGGAACAATAGCTGCAGCTGATTACACACAGGCCTGATACATTTTGAGCAGAGCATTCTGCACATACTTGACCCAATCTGACTCTTAAAGAATATTACTAGTACACTATGTGTCCAAATGTTTGCGAATACTTTTCTAATGAAGGCATCAGATTTCTTCAAGTTGCACCCATTGCTGACAAACATGTGCAAGTGCATGCACAGTTTATCTAGTCCCTTTAGAAAAGCACTGCAAATAGAAAATGAGCACATAAACATAAACCTATTGGTGTGGGCTACATGTATATAAAGCCCCTTAGCATTGAAATGCAGAGCAGTGGAACTGTTCTTCTGCTGAATGATGGTGCTCCATCTCAAATTTTGGGATGAATTGGGGGTGAGGTTGGGGTGATGATCATCCAACATCCTGACCTCACAATCACCGTTGTCACTAAAATCCTCCCAACAATGCTACAAAATCTAGCTTTCTCGAGACAGTAGAGGCAGATGCTCCAACAAAGGCAGGATGAACTCTTTTTATTATATCTTTTATTTTGGAAGAACCAATAGGCTTCCAACAATTTCTGTCCATATTGTGTGTGTGTGTGTGTGTGTGTGTGTGTGTGTGTGCGCCTGTGTGTATACTGCCAAATGGCCTCACATGCCTTGAGTTTAAATTCACATTTTGCTTCAGAAGTCTGAAGAAAGTTGAAGTGTAACTTTTGGTCCATTTCATTCGTATCTATTTGTCCTGTGTAAGAGATGCAGCAGCCAATCCATGCCAAGGAAGGCGATGTGTGCTTGGAGGGGTTTGTTTAAAGATGTGCTCGCTGCCTTGTTATTTACATAAGCTAACAAGGTTATTGGGAGCTTTAGCTGCCTGAATGTCACCGTGGTTTTAAAGTATATGAGAATTTAATAAGCGTCTCTGTCAAAGAGCGTTGGAGGGGAGGAATGTGGAACATGAATATTTATGAAGGCCTCTTCAGAGGGATTTGCTCCTGAGCTACCTGCTTTAGCTTCCTCCCAAAATTACCTGAGACAATCTGCTGCCTCTGTTTATGAAACAGCATCAGCAGCTCTTCCACCAGAGAATATATGATCAGTTGAGAATGAAAATATATGTTCTTTATTCTGTTATTTTATACATTTGATTTAGACTTGGAGGACTTTTTTTTTCTTTTTAGTTAACAATAATAGAACTGCATTTGTTTTGTAGAGGTTTTCCTTTTCCCTTTATTAATTTCCACAGCTGTATAAATGCTTTGCATTCTTATGCATAAATAATCTGTTTGTCAGCTCATGATGCTGTAATAGAATACGTTTACATATTCTGGGGCATATTGGACAAGGACAGAATGAAACATCTTGCTGATGAACAGCCATATCCAGAAAGTAGCAGTTGTTTTCCATTAAAATTAAACAATAAGAAACACTGTTGTTTATCCTACAACATTGACCACAACTGTATCTTATGTAGAAGTGAGTAAGTCTGTCTAAGCTGCTCTATTTGAAGGGACATTAAAAGGTCATACAACTACTAATTTATTTATTTATTTGTTTGTTTGTGTATGCATGGATGTTGTGGCAAATAAAAACCTTTTAAAACACTACATTTCAGTCACAACACTGTGTAAAGACTGTAAAACAATTACATTACATACCACCATTCCCCCTACTAAAATATCATACTAGAGCAAAAACAATTGTTTAACTCTCATACACTTTATATTCATTGCTTTTAAAGTAGCTTATTTGAAGCCTTTTTTGTTTTAATGTTGTTAATTGATTAGATAAAAATAAAAATAAAAATAAAAATAAAAATAAAAATAATAATAATAATAATTCTGGATTTCTGAGGTTAATGAGCTATAAGCCATACTAATTAACAGTTAAATTAGAAAAAAAAGACACAAGCATAGATACAAGCAAAGTCCTTTGATCCCAGAACATTTTAGGGCCGTAGAGCAGCAAAAGGAGGTCTCCCTAATGCCCTCTGCAGCCTGTAGTCTGTAGGAATCCTCTCGCCCCCACACCTTGTCCTTCCTTCATAGCCAGAGCAAAATGCTCCCCTGTTTTACCTCATGAGCTAGGTCTTGCTTGGCTCTCTTCTTCCTAAGGCCTGTGAAACTGAAGGTTTTTTTTCTGGATCCACTACATGGATGTTCCAATGAATCCCAAACACCTGACTTACACTGTGAATGTGAGAGCTCTTCAGGCAGCTTGAGAGCATGCAGCAGCCAGGTCTGCATACCCCTCTTTCTTCCTTTCATAGACAGCCTCCATCTCCTCCTCCTCCCATGAGTCAGTCAGCTCCACCACTATGTCATGGCGAAGGGAATAACTGGTGATCTTGGCTGGAAATTTCAGCTGGTGACCTAAATTAGCTGCCAGCTTCCTCTCTCTCCCTGGGGACAAGAAGGTGAACTTGTGTTGGTGCTGCACTGTGCTACACCCCCTTGCCTGATGAACTGGATCCATCCTTGGGATGATGGGATGCTGGTATGCTTTACTTCCAGCCTCCACATTTCCAGCAGCTGCACAGGACTTTATCCTGCTGCTATCTGTACCTGCCCTGTGATAGCGCTGCCTGGAAAGGAGGCATGGGTTTTTGGAGCTACAGAGGTAGCAGGGTTCTTCTGAGCCATACAATGTGTAAAGATAACAGGGGCTGGGGAGTGTGTCATAAATGTCCCTAATGAAGAAGCTTAGCCTTTCCCGGGGTGTACTCCACATATGCATCCAGGTAATGGTCTGGTTGGTCACGGCTTCCAAGGTGGACCATTTGCCTTTCTGTTGTTGGCTCAGTGCTGTGATTTATTGTGCTCCTCACCTATTTGGTCACCTTGGAGATGGCAAGATCTTTTCTCTCCTTCCTGGTGGCTTTGTCTGTGCTCCCTAATCCAGCTCTGCCAGGCTGTGTGAAGCCCAAAATCTCCTGGTGTTTCAGCCGCTCTGTGGCCAGGTCTACCACGTGAGCTATGTTCCACTGTCATCAGGTTCATAATTGTATGGTGTTTGGTTGAGTGTGGCGAGTCTCTTAGCTCAAATAGGAGCCTCACCTTCTTCTTCTTATAGCCCAGGCAGATTGGGAGTGGGAGATGTAGCATGTTACTGCCAAAGAGTGCTGCATTGGAGAAGCAGTGGGGGATGCTGAGCCATTTCTGGATGTAGTTATTGGCCTTTGCCTCGAGTTTCAGGACTGTTGTCATGGTGATGTCACACAGTTTCAGTGGCCACATCAGACCAAAGTAGAACTGGTAACGCCAGACGTTGAATTTTCCTGGCAGGGAGCTCTTATTTGATCTTGTAACGGCTGTCCAGGAGTTGGTTTGTGACAGCCATGGTCATAGGCTTATTGTTAAGATTAGCCATGTATAACCTTCTGAGGCTTCACACTGGGTCTTCCACTACCATGGAAATCCTTTCACCATCCATGGTGAAGCAGATGCTATTCATCAAGATGTTGAAGTAGTTTGCTATCAGGGATATTCAGGATGCTTGATGGTAAATGGAAAAACTTGAAGGTGAATGTGATATGCTGGTGAGGTCTAACCAAAACACATGCAGGTCCAACGTGCTGTGCTTGGCTTTCTGGGTTGGTTCCTGTCTTCTGACAACTAGTGTCAGTGTAATTGCTGGCTAGGAGGAAGTTGGTTGCATATCTGGCCCAGAATAAGAAGAAGATTTTTGCCTCCATTTTCAGTAGGGCAATGCCTCTGAACTGGCTGGGGTTTTGGGACTTCTTTTCCTTTGTGATGAAGGTGGTGATTGCTGTGCACCATGACAGTGGGATGCACTGATTCTTTCAGGCAGTCACACTAGGCCTCCACAGCAGCCTCAGGATCCCAGGACAATTCTTGAAGACCCTGTAAGGTACTCCTTTTTGGACCAAATTATGACATCCATTCATGTCAGGGGACCAGTGTCAAATTTTGTTGAGGGCTCATTGTCTCCAAGTGGTTCTCCTCAGGTTGTCACTTAGCTGGCCTTTGATATGATGTTCCAGCTCCTGATCAGTGGTCTGAAGTGTCCCATTCTTCCTTTCCTCCAGCAAGCTACAGGCATATTTGAAAGGGTCCTGAAGGAATCTTGTTCTGGCCTTCTCCCTCCGGCTTCTGTGTGTCTTTATCCATTCAGCTCTCTTGAGATGTGCAAGCCTTTGTTTGGTGGTGTTCCACAGGTCTGTCAGGCCTTCTTTCACCTGGGGCTCTCCTCCATAATGTTCTTTAACTAGCTGAAGGATTTCCCTTTTTTGCCTTCCAAAATGTGAGTGAACAGTGCTCTTTTGGGGCATGACTCTGAGTTGATTATTCCCTTCTTCATGGAAGAGATGGCCAAGGATTTTCCGTTTTGATTATATTCTGGTGGATGGTACATGTGGTTTCAGCAAACGTGCTCCAGGCTTCCTTGTCACTGGCCTTGGGCCACTTGACTTTGGGTTTCTGGCTATGCTTCTCCTGTGGTCTCCTTGGAGGCTCTGTGCTTGAGGCATCAGGATTTATAATAATGAATATAAATTTTATTTATAATAATTCATATAAATTAACATTGTCTTTAACCCATCCATGCAATGATATGCCCATAAATAAAACCACACCCACACACAACTCTGTCATTGACAACCCAGTGCTATAACGACTGAGCCACCAGTGAGTAGGAGCACACTTGATAGCAATGATGATATAGCCAAAATGTGGGTCATCTGGTACCAAGTAACAGTAATCTGGTAGTTAAAAGGATATAATTTTTTCTGTACTGATATAGTTGGATATTTTTCACTTTTTCAATAATCATGAAAAATTCGTCCTTTTCTAACAGAACCAAAATATTTCCATGTTTTGCTTTCTGTATGGTACTTAAAGCCACACTCATTAGAGGCTGGTTCTGGGATTGGGGGTTCATGACTTACATAGAATAAGATTCACACATGACTCATGTGATTACCAGATCAAGCATACTCTAGGAAAAGATGTTTCAGTAAAGTCAGTAGTTTGACAAACACCGCCTTACTAAGCTTCAGTCTAAAACCATATTTCCATACAAACATGTATGCTTTTATTCAGCTCCATATAGTTCACCCAGGTGATGACAGGTGATGTTCACAGATCAATTACAGATACTGTAACTAAAGCACTAGTACACTCTTAGAAAAAGGGCACTTAAAGCATGTAAAGGCAGTGGTTCTACATAGTATCTTCATAGCAAAAAAACAAACAAAAACAAACAAAACCAAACAACCACATTTGGCTGGTTAAATTATTCTTTAGTTGTTTGAAAAAGCATTATGTCAGAATTGTTACTTTTTGCTACTGGGCTCCTCCTAAAGTAATGTGTAATTTAGTCTGTTGTGATTCTACAAGTATACATATGGGTTGACAACCCGAATCAAACTGTAAAAAAACTCTATGGATTGATACAATATACTCTTTAAGAACTTTACATGAATTTAGCTCACAAAGTTATGCAGGTTTCACAAAGAGGTCTGGTGAAGGCATTCCAAACCAAGAGTGGCAATTATAGAGAAGCCATTTTCCCTATTGCAATTCATTCTACCATCAAAATGATTTAATGCTGTAATTTTGAGGTACAACTGTTACATAATGTTATGTAATGGGATTCCTTGCACTGGTAGAAACTATTTGTTTATATCAATTAATTTATAACCATTGCTTTATATTGATTCTTTAATCTTTAACCCTCTGGAGTTGGTGCTTGCATTGCTGGGCAAAAAACTGAATTTTTGCCAAAACACTTACATAACTGAGTTTTTGTCCTAGAATTACAATTACACATCCCCAAAGTTTGAACTCTCCACTTTTCAAATATATAAAGGGTGAACCAAAGTCAATTTTTACATTTTTGTGAGAAAAGCACAAGCAACAAAAGATGCACCTCAGTCTGTCAGTCACAGCTCAAGCTTTGATGACCCATCTAAATGTAGCCATTCATATGATAACAGCATGGTCAGCTTTTACTGTGGGATTATGAGGCCTGTGGACTGCAATTCCAGTACCCTATGTTTTGCAACACTGCCCCTTGCAAAGAGCATATAAGGACTGCATTCATCACACATGAAAGCCATAGATAACAATCGGTGTGTGAGTACAGAATGTGAATCAAGTGGTTTATATTGAACATTAAAACAGTCTGGATTTTTAAACACACTTTGATGGGATACTGTTATTTGTTTGCTTATGAAAAATAAGCTTTGAAGTAAATGCTCTCCTAGTTAACTACTAGCTAGCTATTCATTAAACTAAATCATAGTACAATATTTGCATAGCCAATTAGCCATCATATATCATTACATAACTTAGCTAGCTATTGGTTATTAATTGTACCTAGAATAGTAATTAAAATTCTACAATCACCACCATTCTAGTTCCAACCACTATAGCTTTAATGTCTAATTCACAGCCCTTAAAAAAAAGACTATTTTAACCTTAAATATATATTTGATTCACATTCTGTACTCACACTCCAATTGTTATCCATGGATTTCATGTGTGATAAAAGCAATATGTTTGATTGGATTATTTTACTGGTTAGGTTTACACAATTACACAACATGCAACTCTTAGCAAATATGTTTTATACATAATAAAACATATAATAATATATAATAAAACATACAATAAAGATATAATAAGCTTTTAAAATCAATCTATAATGCAGTTAGATAAAGTAGTATTTGAGTGGAATAAGCCTTTAAAATGAACCTATAAACTGTTATATAAAGTAGAATTTGGACAATAACATAAGTTATTATAGTCATTTCTGAAACTGAGCCTCCTCTCAGGAAAACAGTCCTACAATTGTGGTCCTGAAGCAGCAGCCTCCCATAGGTTGTGAAAACTGAAACTGTGATCCTGGAACTGCAGCTTCCTGCATTGCAGAAATGAATAATTATCCAATAAGTGTTGTTTTCACACTGAGTTTACAACTTGGAGACATATAGTAATGATTCTCAGCTGGAGACAATAAAAGCTGCCTGCCTCATAACATCACACCTGCCACCTCACAACACATACAGTACAACATTGCCTCCTTCTGCAGAAAACCAATGGAGCAGAACAGTTTTATTTTGGGTTTGTTTAAGTAGCGTTAAATCTGTTTTTGGATTGTTTTGTAATCAACACATTTCTGTCCAGTTTGGCTCCCATGTCTGTCCTTTCCTGTCATTGTTCTGTTTTCTTTTGTTCCCCAGCACTTTCAGCATGTGTCTCTGTTTTGTTTTAAGGGTTGGTTCATGTATCCTCAGTCCTCTTAGCAGGAGAAGTGAAGCTAACTGGGACGTGGTGCTTATATGGGACATATTGGATAACCCCTCTGCCCAAGCTCATTTGTTATTGGTGTTCTCAGCCAATTATGCTACTATGTCATTGGTGACTCCCACTGCGTGTTCACCTGGGTCTACCACAGTTCAGGATGCCCCTGCATGTCCAAAGAGATATTTTCAGCATTAAATAGATACCAAAAGGGATACACATTAACACCCAAGCATGAATAAACTCTAAGAATAAGTCTACTAACACTTACAATTTGAAAAGATAAAAAATGTTTGTGTGTTTACTCTCCACTGTTTTCCTGTATGCAAGTCAATAGTCTTGCAAACTCTTGAAATGCTCAGGCTGTAAAAGTAAAAACTTTCTTGTCTGTCCTGTGTTGATTAAACTGCATTAAGGTTACTCCCCATATAATCTACCGAGTCACCCTTCATTCTTTCAGATCACGCAACCTTCACATACCCTTCATCTTCACCTTTCTCCTCTTCATCATTAGCTTCGTCCTTGCTGATGACCTGACGTGTGGCCAGTGCTTTCCCTCTTCATTACTGAACAGAATAGCAGAAACACGAGACACAGTTTAATGCAGAGACTGAATGCTCCTACTTCCTAGCTACAGAAGGCTGTAGCAAAACAACTGCAAAGAGCATATTCTTCCACAGATGTCACTTCAAAAGAAGCATTCTGAATCCTGGTTTAAATACAGCAGTATCATTAACATCTGGACCATTTGTACCTTCTGGGATCTGGGGAATGATACCTTTCTACAGCATGTCGAAGATGAAATAAACAATCCAGCTTTGGTCTGGTGATTCATATGTAACAAAGGATACTGTCAACACTGGGATTTACACTTTTGAGACAGGAATCTTACTCTGTGTGTGTGGCTGCTGAAGGGTTATCTCTTTTTGGCTCATTATAATTGATGACTCAAATTTTCATATGCTATTGTCAGTGCATTACAGTACATCCTCACCCCCAACTGTTTGTGTGAAATAATGTTACATCCTCACCCCCAACTGTTTGTGTGAAATAATGTAAGAGACATGATGAAAAACAGGACAGTGAAATATCACAATACACTTATCTGCACACAGAATAGACTGATGACACTGATATATAATGCTTACTGCGTAGGGCGGCACTAGACTACATACTGAAAAGGTGACATTTGTTCATTAAGTATTTCTTCACTAAAAGTTTCTATAAACTTCTAAATTTTCCTCTGAAGGATTTTCTTCTTTTTAACTATTCCATAGTTGACCTCAGTTGTGTACTCTGGGTCA
The DNA here is from genome assembly GCA_034509495.1 of Acestrorhynchus altus. Classification (NCBI taxonomy): domain Eukaryota; kingdom Metazoa; phylum Chordata; class Actinopteri; order Characiformes; family Acestrorhynchidae; genus Acestrorhynchus; species Acestrorhynchus altus. The sequence continues at coordinate 17,477,934 of CM067506.1, read as the reverse complement.
TCAACTTGTGCATTCCCCAACCTTAATTCAGTTTACGATTTTAGACTACTACCCTTTTATTCTCCTGTAAAATGTTTTGATTAATCTTTGAAATCATTGTTTTCACCTCCTGTCTTTTGTTCTCAACTCTTTCAGAATTGTCAGTTGTACTCTTAGCATGATCTTAACATGACACTCCTAGGTAGGGTAGCAATCCGAATTTTCTGGTTGTGGACAATGTTTGGATTAATGGTCTCCTGAGGTCTTCAGAAAGTTGTTTGCATTACACAGAAATTAATTTTTTCCATCCTGCACTGTGCCTTTGAACTCAATGTGTGAATATCAGAAATGAACAGGACAATTAACTAGACGAGGGGTTCTCAAAGATTTTGCAGTCCAGTTCCACTTCCTGTGGCAAAAAAAATGTACTGTAAAAGTGACTCACCTGTTTAACTTAAAAAAAGCAATAGAAGTGGGTTTTTTCTAATCAAACACTGACCCATGATTGCTGCCAAACATCTTGTAGATAGATACATAGAAAAGTCATCTTTGCTGTGTAAGTGTACCAATTAAACGTGTACCAATTAAAGTTGTTTTGCCATCGTAAATAAGTAGTTATTTATAATAATAAACCTAATTTATAATACTTAACCTAATGATATGCTACATATTGGTCTAGGGAAGGTTTTCTACTAGACAGACACCCACAGCCAAAGCCAAATTCCTTTGCTGTTAAATCTAGATCAGATTTTTTTCTGATATCATGTTTCTTTTGGCTCTTTTGAAAAACATGGCACAACTGGATATCCAACACATAACAAGCATCAGATATGAATAAGAACTCAAAATTGCAAATTGCACCATTATCCTGTTACACAAACAAAGCTAGAAGCAAACCCGACTTGTTTGTGCTTTTATGTGCACAAAAGAAATGTAGCAGAAGTGCAAACTGTGGATGAATATGGTGTTTGGAAACACAGTGTAGCACCCTTGCTTTCCTTCCCCATATCGATGTAAAATGTCACATCAACTGAGGAGGGTTGGGTTTGAATTGAGCTTTGATTTTATTTCAACAAAGAATGTATAAAGAAAATATAAAGTAAATTAACATAGAAATCAAGCTTCTGTTGTTTTCTTAGATCTATAATCCTAAAAGTGATCATAAACTACAAACTCAATAGTTCAGTTTAATGAGCTCAAACTCACCAGTGCACCAAGACCAATATAATCCAATTTTTTCTATTTAACTACCCTAAAACTAATGTGGGTCCACACGCGCACACATGCAGACACACTCCCTCTTTGCAGGCCTGTGTCGTAGCTTGGGTGCTTTGTGGCCCTTGAAACTGAAAATGGCAGGTTCGCTCACTGAGCCAAATAAAACAACTATACATCAGTTAAGGAAAGGTCAGCCCAGCAACAATGTCCGTCACCTCCGTCACTATCACCGATAGAGCATGCAGCCAGAAGTCAAAGGAATTCTGAAAAATGAGGCAGTGGTTAATATCCTCACACAGTAAAGCAGGTTCACTGTGGTTCCTCTATCTTAGTTACACTATTAGCTGTATTACTTCAGAACTCTGTCAGAAAAGTTTTACAACTTTCTCTCTGCTCTCCCTCCTGCTGCTCCACCACTCACCTCTCCTGCTCACACCTATCTCTCCTCACCTCATCCATTCAAGACCAACATTTGCCAGTTACAGCTATTCAGCCAATCAGCTAAAATTAAACCTAACCTGCTAACAAAACACATACTCAGTATGTATGTTCCAGCCTAATTTTATCAGGCAGAAAAGTAATGTAGCCCAGGTTAGACAATAACCCTGTTCATGATTTTGTTAATGAATTATGATGCATTTGGTTTCTTAGGTAGAAGACCTGTTAAGTTGAGTGGGTCATTGGGTATGTTAGAGTGCATGAAAGAGAGAAAAGAAAGGGTGGAGTTACAGGTGGGTGATATATCTGGTGACCTGATAGTATGCTGAAAGGCTATTGGTTGGTAATAAGAGTGTCAGCCCTTCATCCAATGAATTTGGTGGGGAGGAGGGGCTAGAGAGAGATTGTTTGGGGTGGAGGAGAGAGAGACGCACCTGGAGGAGAGAGAAGCGGTGATGAGTCTGGACCATTCTCCAGACTTAAAATTTGAAACTGTAATTCAGAGGATAATACAGTTTAGTAGAGAGTACTATACCCTGTCCGGGTTAGTGATATTCTAGATTTACTCTGTTACTCTGTGAGAGATCAGCGCTGGGTGATCCCGAGCTACCGGAAACGCTCGAGGTTCCTCATGCCAGTCTACTAGGGACAAGGCTGCTTTCTCCAGACACTTGTTTCAGCACAGTTCACATGCAAAGTGCACTACAACCCCACACAGACTCTTACCAAAGAGACTTTCTGCCACAGCAAGCCCAAATAACAGGCCTACAAAGTTTGTTTGTTTATCTTTCAGTTTGCCAGCAGGGAGGTTATAAGGGTGTAATATTTGTGTAAATATTGAGTTTGTTAATATAAGTTACAATTACTGTGTCGGGTTCACTTCCTTTGGCATATGGTCAGTAACTGTAGATGTGCATTAGGTTTGTGTAATGTAAATGTGTCCAGAATTCACCAGATTGTAACAGGTGAGAACCACACCCATGACTCAGGATTATTAAACACACCCCACCCTTAGGGCAAACGAGGGCTACAGTAACTTAAATGTTTTCTATGAAGTGCAAATACAAATATATATATATATATATATTTGCAAATACAAATATATATATATATATATATATATATATATATATATATATATTTTTTTTTTTTTATTTTTTTTTTTTTTTAACTGAGCTACACCCTCCCCTGTCCAAATGTCTGGATGTACTCATCAGACAAAAACAAAAATGGAAATATATACTGTAACTTACTAAATTACTGACATGGAATAATTTTATTTATCACCCCTCTATGTATAATAGTAAGAGGCTGATCCCTGGAACAACCTGGCTTATCATAAGTGAGTTTGATAACAGGCTTTACTGTTCTTTTGGAGGAATTTCAACTTCACCTGTCTCTTTTTCTCTAGTCATGTCAGCATGTTCTGGCTCCGGCTCCAAAATGGTCACTTCACCAGTATTACAGACATCGGATTCATGTTCAGACTTTGGTTCAGTCATTTTTTGAAACTCTTGTTCAGAGTCATCATCAGCTGATGAGCACGTATCAATAGGATTTATATCCATGCCCATGGAAGAGTCATTGTTTTGTTGCATAAGGCCCGTAGGCCAAGTGGAATTCAATTTTGTGGTCATAGGACATCTCAAAGCTGGGTAATATTCAGAGTCAGATTATGGTGTCTGTATGGTGTTCAGACACTGAAATCACACCTGACAAGTCTTCCTCTGTATTTTGAGTAATGTGAACTCTGGTTTTGTGCATAACCCTTGGATGTTTATCTTGGTCAGCTCCGGGAATCCTCGCAAACTGACTTATAGGTAACAGATGATCTCTGTGTATAATCTTAACTCTACCTCTATCAATCTCAGGTTTGATCTTATATACTGGAATATATACTTATATTTGGCATTTTTCCTACCACAACATAGGGGTTGGGGCTCCACTTGCACTGCAGCTTATGTTTCCCTCTTATTCCCAAATTTCAGAGCAGTACTCTGTTGCCAAATTCCAGTAAGTGAAATGCTACTAGCTGGCCATAACCTCTCTGTTTTTTCATTGGTGTTTCATATCTGCTGCCACAAAGGCAAGCTTGTAAGCTAGTTATATGCCTTGCTTGACCCTTGTGACATAATTTGAAGGGTTGTCATCATCTATGCCATCTGGAAATTTTCTGAAGCACAATCCAACTGGAAGTCTCGCCTTACTCTTCATAAGGAAATATGGAGAGTAACCACATACTGGCTGCAATGTCAAGGTACCAAGTGTAGATAACAAGGTCCAGTTGAACTTTTTGGTTGAGGGTCTCCTTGCAGATGACAGGGAGTAGTCCTGGATGGATTTCTATCAACTTCAAGAGCTTCTTGATTAAGCAGCTCTCAAAATCTCTTCCCTGAACTGAGTGGATCCATACAGGAAGAGTCTTGGCTACTACCTGAGCTTACTGGCTCTTTGTTGCATATGCCTGTGAGTAATGTGTGAAATGATCAGTTATTGCTAGCATGCCCTTGGAGTCTGGTTCTATGAACAGAAAATCTATGCAATGATTTGGATGGATCCATGGCCCACTGCTCATGATCCGATTCAAGGGAGAGGCTCTCTGACAAGATGATTTTTGGGTGGTACACTGTCCACAATTCTTTATGTATTCATCTACATCTATTGACTTTTCGGCCAGAAGAATCTGTTCTCGGCCAGAAGAATTGAGGGTTCTCTACAGCCCAAGGTGCCCCATGTGGTCATGCATAGCTTTTAGCACTTCCTCCTGGAACTACTTTGGCAGTACATGCTGAATAATGTCATCTCCAGAAGATCTTTGACTCACACGATGAACTATGAACTATGACCAACTTACCCATCTCAGTACCCATTTCAGTTGGACCAGCTCTGAGCTGGAGTTAGTGTTTTCCAGCCCTTTTCCATTTTTGATTGCCTGCATCACTGGTCCTATTGCAGGATCATGTTCTTGAGCTTTTTTAAGCTCTGCTGTGGACATCTGCCTCAGTGACATTAATTCCATATGAGTTGGGAAGGCATAGATATCTGGCACACAGTCAGGGGACACAGTTAATTGGTCTACACACCTTGTGGGCAACTCAGAATTGTCAGGAACACTCACTTGCTGGCAAAGGATTTCATACCTGAATGACTTATAGTTTCCCATTTCTCCCCTGGCATGTTCCTTGAGAGGAGGTCAGCGTTTGTTATGCTTGCCTGGCCTTTACTGAACATCAAAATCATAGGTAGATAATGTGGCCAGCCACCTGTGCCCAACAGCATTGAATTTAGTGGTTGTAAGCACATAGGTGAAAGGATTATTTTCAGTGTGTACTCTGAATTTGGCTCCATAAAGGTAATCATGTAGCTTATTGATAACAGCACACTTTTAGGACAAGAATTCCAAATGAATAACTGAATAGTTTCTCTCAGATGTCTTAAACTTTCTGCTGGCATAGGCAACAGGTCTCGAGCCTTCAGGGAATTCCTAATAAAGCACATTACCCAATCATTTTAAGCTAGCATCCACAAGGAGGATGCATGGTTTTTGGGGCTCTGCAAATTCCAATACAGGTGCACGCATCAGAGAGTATATGATCTGCTAGAATGCATCAATGCAAGACTGATCCCATCTCTTGCCAAATGGTACAATTGGTCATGTCCCAATACAATTTAGTCTGGTCTTTGAACTTTTTGCCTTTCTGAGTAGAGGCAAAGTCTTTTGTGAGCTATGTCAAGAGCCTTACTATAGCAGAATAATTAGTCATAAATCCCCTATAATAGCCTTAGAAGCCTAGAAATTATTGCAGGGCCTGGGGCTAGGGCCAGCTGGTGACTGCTTCAGTTTTTGATAGATCAGGTGAGACACCATCTATTGATACATTGTGTCCCAGGTACTTCACTTTGGGTAGCAGATTTGATACTTGTCAAGGGCCTTCAACAGCCTCTTTTCATGTTCCTCAAGAGACATTCCAAAGACAATCAAATCGTCTAGGTACACCAGAACTTGTAGCAAGTTCATATCACCATCTGCCTTCTCCATCACTCTTTGGAAGGTGACCAGAGTTCCCATAATCCCTTGTGGCATTCTCTCCATCTGAACAAATCCTAGAGCCTAGTAATGGCTGTTTTCCTTGTTTTCCTATATTTGATAATAGTCACTTCGCAAGTCAAGCACAGAAAACCATTTGCTCCCTGACAAGGCATTCAGAGCATCATCAATACATAGTGTAGTGTACTGATCTGGGACAGTTCTACTGTTTAACAACCTGTAATCAATACACATCCTGATAGTCCCATTTTTCTTCCTTACAACTACAATTGGAGAGGCATACAGACTAAGGAGCTCTTTGATGAAACCAGCTTGCAGCTAATTTTGGAGATGCTTTCTCACATCTCCAAATTTTGAGTCACACTCATCAAATAACCTAAGCCATGCCGCCTTACATAGTTGACAGCATCCCCATCATCTTTTAGAGAAGTAGCTATGTTTTTGGAGGTCCTCTGTCCTTCATTACCAATTTCTATCCCAAATGTATGAGCAATATCAATGCCATTTTCTTTGCACTGTTTCACTAATTGTCTTACATGGCTAGTGTTGGTTCTTGCAATTACAGGGATTTGATCTGTTGTTTTGAAGCTTGGAAAGATAAGAGCTAGGACTCTCTGGATACTTAAGATCTACCACCACATTACCATGGTAAGGATAACTAACATGGAATTCACTTAAAACCCACAAAGCTAGTCCAGAAACAGACTGAATAGGGACGTCTGGAATTGGTGAAGACTTTTGTCTGAACATAGTACTTTTCTTTATAGCACAGTTAACTTCTCCATCTGCAAACTCATCAGCATGATGTTGGCCTTTGGCTGACCCCAGGGCCTGAATTTTTGTCTGATTTCAGCACTTTGTCACAAAATGGCCATCTTCACCACAACATTAGCAGAAAAACTGTTCTGTAGTTTTGAGTTCCTCTGTGTTTTCCAGTGTAAAGGGTGTAATATTAATGTTTATTTTGCAGCATGAAACTTACCACAACAGCACACATACAGTGAGTGATTGCTTCTACACACTGGCAACGGCATTAAGGAGACACTGAAGGAACTATATGAAAGATTTAACATGGAATGGGATTTTGTTTTGCCGATTTCACTCTTTTACCTTCAGCTTTCAGCAAATTCAACAGTTTTTGGGTGAACTGTATAGCATTGCAGAGGGTCCTACTCACTGTAACAATGAGCCACCTTTCATCACCCCATGCAGAGAAAACTTATGCGGGAACCTGTTCTGCAGTCAGAACTTCTCTACATTCACATAAGACCATGAGACGGCTCAGGTCTGCATTAAAAGTCCTCCCTCTGACACACACATCACCAAGACATTTGACAGAATGCAATGTGTCTTCAGCGTGTCTTCTTCTTGTCCCTCTCCCTAAACCAAAACCTATTTAATCGAAATTAACTTAAATGTTTTTTATGAAGTGCAAATACACTCATTCTTATTTTTTAACCATGCTACAACAAGTATTATTCTGTTCTGTACTGAGAGATGGAAAAGCATTTTACAATGAGTGAGGCAAGCGGGCATGAAATTGTAAAGTGAGTTTTGTGAATTTCTGCTTGGTATTGTAAGTCACTAAAGATTTAAAGGCTCTTGAATATTTGTCAGCATTCAAAAAGTATCCCATCTATCACCACAGCCCTTTTTCTGAATCACTTTGTCATCGACTTCTCACATCACAGGAATAAGAAATGTTTTGAGCTGAAAATGAGAATTGGATTGATAATGATATTTTAAATAATACGTTATTCAAAAAAATAATTTATTATTTGTGTTTTATAAATATGTATCAGTATTATTCCCTCTCGTGACTTTTACTCTGAAATTTAAAAACGTGACAAGAGAGAGGAAACAGCCTTCTCATTTTCCTCTATATCCCAATATCTGGGTCAGTGATGTCATTAACTGATTGCTGATTAGTCAGAGTCTGCATGCATATGAAGCATGTACACATGGAGAGAGCAGTAAACTTGCACTGAAAGGCTCCTTTGCCATTTAATCTGGGATTTAATTTAATTTCCCGAGTTGGATTATTTTTACACAGTGGTTAGATAAGGTAGGTAAGGTAGGTCTTGCAGTTTCTTATGATATATGTATCATGTCTTTCAGTTACTCTAATCCTGTGGTTATACAGTATGTAACTGCCCAAAAAAATGCAGATCTTGGTTTGATTAAAATTTTGTTCATTATGAATAAAGCAGTTTGTTTAAGACCATAGACTGTGTAAACACACACAAACACACACACACACACACACACACACACACACACAAACACACACACACACACACACACACACACACACACACACACACACACACACACACACACTTGAATCTGCACTGCATGAAACATCAGCTGCAGTGGTGTTTGGCTGAGTTAGTATATGTGCGACCCTGCCATCTCCACATATCCTACTGCTTTAATTGCTTGTGTACTTTGATCACTCAGAGGTATCAGTAGACCCTCAACCCCCTATATGGAATCCCCCACCTTCAGAGAGAAGAGGAGAAAGCAGGAGTCAGCAGAATAAAGAGAACTGTCTCAAGGCTAAAGAAGTGTGAATGAGGGTTGAAACATTTCTGCCCCCTCATCAAGCCTCTTCCCTCCTCACTCCTGATCTCTAGTTCACTGATGTTAAAGCAAGTTAAAGTCAGCCAAAGTGTCAGGTCATGCTCATGTGGGGAGTGACGGGATCGGAGGGAACTGTGATGTTTCTACAAGTGTACGAATCACAGCACTGCCTCATAAACTCAATTGCATCAGTCTTGACTAAGGAACCTGAAGAGCATTTCTTTTCACATCATGGACATGGCAAGTCCTGAAGGAGATACCCTACTGTGAAGACGCTTGTGACTAAAATAATGATTTTCCTTTAGCGTTATAGGAAGCGGTCTCTGAATCCATTGATGTCGACAGCATGACAGTGAGGTCGAAAGGAGAAGGTGAGAGAGTGAGGGATGGGCCAGGAGTTAAGAGTGAAAGCTAAAAAAAGGCAAAGACAAAGGAAGCGAATGAAAGTGCAAGAGAGATAAAGGGAGGGAGAGCATGTAAGAGGAGAAGCAAAAGAAAGAAAAGGAATAAAAAAGATGGGGGGCTGGGTTTTTGTAATGTATTAAATCAATTTCCACAGGGATTCCTCTGTGTTTTAAAGGGTGTAATATTAATGTTTATTTTGCAGCATGAAACTTACCACAACACCACACATACAGTGAGTGATTGCTTCTACACACTATGGCTCAGGACTGTTATCTCTGGGCATTGAATGTGTACTCTCACATTTTCAATTATCTAGTTGAGTTGCACTGCATTATTGAGAATGCAGGATCAAAACAAACAGTGTGTGAAGCCTGCTCAGTGATGTAACTCTGATATTAGGAATAAGAGGCTGGAGGATTGAGGGTAGGGCAACAGCATTAAGGAGACACTGAAGGAACTATATGAAAGATTAAACATGGAATGGGATTTTGTTTTGCCTATTTTTGTTGATAACACATTTTAAAATTCTTGCAAACAAAAAAGAGCTTGCATAAACTGTCCTCTCTCATTCTGTTTATGGCCTTTGCATCATATAACGCTTGCACTTTCAGTACATTTTCCCAATTAAAGAGATAGTAGAGGAGTGACAGCAAGAATTATATTGGTAAAAACCACTCTTGTAAAAACGTATACTGACATTATGTTATTTGAAACCACCTATTTGTATTAAAGCACTACTAAAATCTAATTAAAATTATGCCAAGAGTAATAGTAAGTAATTGTACTTTTTAACCCACTATGTTGTGCACACACAGGAATTAATCCTCCACATTTAACCCATCCTCATACAGTGATACACACACATACACACTAGTGACTTCACACACCAGGGGGGCACGTGAGCAAAGGGCAGTCCTATCCTAAGTGCCCAGGGAGCAGCTGGGTTCAAGTGCCCTTCAGCCATGTCCTGTCAGTTCAGGGATTCAAACCAGTGACCTTCCAGTCACAAGGCTGGTTCCCTAACCACCAGACCACAGCTGCACACAAGATAGACATTATATATAATAAGTATACTGGTCATATGTTATTTTCACCAATCTTGTAATACAGTTTAAGTAAATTTGTCTGCTAATTCCATCCTGGGACTACACCTTTACTCTGGGACTACACCTTTACCTATCTCTTATCTCTTTTACACTATTGCTCACATTTTTATTTCTTAATTTCTGTGAAGCTGCTCTGTGACAACTTCAGTTGTGAAGAGCGCTATACAAATAAATTTTGATTTGAGTTGATTTTAGATTTGCAAAATATGTGATTAATAAGCATAGTGGTTGTTTTACTAGAATAATTTAAGTACACTTACAATGTGTTTAAAATTCAATCAGGCAACTTAGTCTAATATATTTAATCTATATTTAAAGAGTGGAGAAAATAACATATAGCTTTGTATAATTTGAATTATATTTTAGTAGCACTTGAGTGGTTCCAAAATAAAGTAAATTACCGTATTTTCAGGACTATAAACACCTACTTTTTCCCCACGCTTTAAACCATGCAGCTTATAATGAGGTGCAGCTTTTTCTTCTTATATATGTTATTTTCCAAGTTTTTTTTTAAACTTTGAAGGTGCGGCTTATATTCTGTTGCGGCTTATAGTCCGGAAAATACGGTAAGTACATAATGCAAACTTAAAAATAAAGTATACTTTATTTTTAGAAGGGCAGTTACCAACTTCTGAATGGCTGAAGATATTTGGCAGCTTTGTTGAAAAACCGAGAACATGGCATGGTCTGCAAATGAGTAGGAGAAATTTGTTATGTGCACATGCATTCAGTATATAAGAACACAACAATTGTACTGGTTTTAATGATGCTTCATCCAGTATTCTCATGACCTATTCCCAACTATTATGTGATAAATGAATAAAATGGTGCAGAGTTCATTTGTAATGCAAATATTGATTCCTTACAAAGAATGAATGCACATTTTTTCAGGATCAGGCGGACAGAACAGATGAGTAGGGAGGTGGAGGTAAATGCAGGGGTTGTAGATTTAATGTTGAACACTAAGGACAAGACAAACCAAACACACTGACAAGACTGGCTGAAACTAAAACAGGACATAGACTAACAAAAGACATGATAATGAGGGGGCAGTGTTACAAATTAGACACAGCTTGTAAGGGGTGGAGCAAGGGAGGAGAAAAGGACCAAATCACACACAACTCATAAGCTTAGGAGCACATGGGGAGAAATAACAACTAGGACAAGACAGGAAGACAGAGGTGAACAGGACTGACACGTGACACATTTACATTTATGCCATTTGGCAGATGCTCTTATCCAGAGTGACTTACAAAAGTGCTTTGTTGTTCACTCAGAAAATATTCTTATCTAGATTGCAGAGGCTGGAATCCTAAGATACCTCAAGCTTTGATGCTGCCAAATTCAAATGTCAGAATGAATACCTTGATACCCAAAGCTTACCATATTATAATTATTACCACAGTAGTCATAATATAATTATAAGCCTTTAATGAGTTACATGGATGAACTTACGAGCATTGAAGACGAGCTGTACCACCTCATTCTGGATCATTCGCAAGGGCCTGATGGTATGCATAGGAAGGCAAGCCAGAGCAGAGTTGTAGTCTTTTCATGGTGAAGAAAAACTCTTTAAAAACATACAATTCATGAACATTCTATTTTATTTAGATTTATAAATGTCATAATCTACAATCAAGAGATTTCTTTATGAATTGAAATACTTTTTTTTTTTAGTTTAAAGCCAGGTAACACCAGATTAGACTAGACATCTACAAATGCCTGACCACTTCTGAAAGAAGATTCTTTGGACAAAAGAAATTATGATTAACCTGAATATGTAAAAGAGGGAAAGGAATGGATCATGATCCAATGCATCCACATCAACTGTCAAACATTTACAGGCATGAGCATATATAGTTACCAGTGGAACTGGGTCACTGGTGTTTATTGATAATATGACTGCTGACAGGAAGTTCTGAAGAGCATTTTCTGAGCTATACTTTCTGCTAAGATTCAGTGAGCTGATTTTCAATACTGAAAAACTGATAGTACTTCACAGTACAGATAGATAATGATCCAAAATATACAGCAAAGCAGTCAGAGAGCTTCTTAGGGCAAAGAATTGAAATGTTATTCATAGGCAGAGTTACAGCGTAATTGACCATGTTTTTTTTTTTCACTCACCGATCTCAGACCTGAAAACAGAAAGAGACACAAACAAGTAGCAATTGAAAGAAGCCACATTAAATGCCTGGTCATTAAAAGGCATCTTAAGAAAGGTAACTGAGAATTTGATGTCCATGGTTCCCAGGAGTCATTGACTGCAAAACATCTCCATTCAAGTACAACATATTGAAATTTATTTTTGTGTGCATATATATATATATATATATATATATATATATATATATATATATATATATATATATATATATATATATATTATATATACACACTTGGCTGGGAACAAGTGAATTTTTGTCTGTTTTGTCTGTATATCACTCTTTCATTACACAATGGAAATAGATACTTAGAATAGCACAAGTCTTTATATTGCATGGCCTTCCTACGTGGACCGTCGGACCCTACAACTCATATAGAATGCATGACTTGTGTGTGTCCTAAAAATTCAGTCACGTAACTCCTCTGCTGCATTCCCTTCATTGGATTCCTGTACCTGCATCAGATTCAAAAATGGATCAAAAATGGACTAGCACACCTCTCAAGTACACAATGGCCTTGATTAAAACCTGAGCTGTCTTAAGTCCCTTGAACTTCAAGTACAGCTTGGCTTGACCACCATCCCTCAAGGCATGAGGAAAACATGCATCCAGACTCTTTCTGTTCTGGCACCAAAATGGTGGAACAAACTTCCCCTGTCCCTCACTGTGTTCAAACACAGACTGAAGAGTATCTGTTTTCCATAAAGATTTATTCTGAATCTTGTTAGTCCCTAATTGTTATTTGTTTTTGACAGGGTCTAAGTGTGAGAAATCTCTAGACTCTAGTCTCTTCTACTAGCTAAGGATATTTTCTGAGTGAACAGCAAAGCACTTTGTAAGTCGCTCTGGATAAGGGCACCTGCTAAATGCCCTAAATATGTAAATGTAAAGTCTTGTAGGGAGATCACAAAGCATGGATTTTTAGGTTCTAAGAGTTGCAAAGCAAAGAGTTAGGTAGCAGGTAATTTATTGATGAGGGAAAAGCACATCTCTCCAGCAGCGAGATTGATCTCATGGTCAGATAAACGTGTACATACATCTGAGCTAACCCACCACTGCAGTGCTTCAGAAGACAGCAGCTCACTGCAGGTTAGTTAAGAAAAAGTGTGGAGCATTAGTTTCAGGTGTAAAACAGTGAAAAATCTACCTCATTAATATTACTCAGACTATGCAGTGAATCACTGTGACATTTAAATCCAAACATGGGGATGTGTGTAATTGTCTCTATATGTGTCAGTCACAAGGTCTCTGTGGAGCATGTTAACATGGACAACACAGGCCGGGGGGCACTCGTAAATTTGGGTGGGAGGGTGAAAGTGATGCAGGCGGAGGCTGGCTCTTTATGTGAGGGAGATAGATTGGGAGCTGTACTGGAAAACCTTGGGCTGATTGATGCATGCGGCCGTGCGGGCCGAGTAGAAGCCGTCCTCTGGGCCACCTATGCCTGCCATCTCTCATCTGTCTGACATTTCACTCAACCTCCAGAATGGCAAAGCGCTACAGTGGGGCTTTCTACTGCTCAGCCTCCTCCATTACGCCTTCTCTTTCCCTCCCTCATCCCTCCTTCATCCCTCCCTCTATCATTCCTTGCTCCTTCTGTCCAGCTTGCTCTTGCCCAATGCACATTATCACTCCTGTACTCTATCGATCCTCCTCCCTGTCTGTCTCTCTCTCTCTCTGTAACTCACACTCTCCTTATGACTTCCATCTCTGTCTCTCCACAGCAGATTCTCTCTATATGTCCATCTCTCTGTATGACAGAGAGACAGCTCTCTCTGTCCAATCTTCCTCTCAGCACTATCCTCCACTTTCTTGTTCCTCCTCTTCTCCTCCACTGCTCTCCATGTAAAGCTCTCTGCAGCAACCTCTCTGACCTCCCATACATTCCTCTTCTCATTCCTTTTTTCTTTTCTTCCTGTACCTTTAATACATCTCCTTCTCTGAGGAGTGCGAAAGAAAAGGTCAGATAACTAGGCAAACTGCTCTGATGATTATTATCAATTAAGATCATGAAGCTTCAGACTAATATTGAACCTGATTGTTTTACATTTAAAACATGTTTCAGGGTGCAAAAAGTGATGAAAGATATAAATTAATAATTTAAGATTTTGAAAAAAAGAGAGTGGTGGGCTTAAAAGAAAGAATGGGCCGTAAAGGTAAAGGTATGTAATAGATTTACATTTATAGAATGTAAAAGTTGTTCTTATATAGAGTAAGATACAGTAGTGTCTTCTTGGAAAACCTAACTTTTAGAACCTAGTGCATACTTGTCATGTGTGTATTCGTACTACGTGATATGAAAGCTTTAGCAAAAGTTCTAGCAAAAAACTCTTCCTTCCTTCCTCAACCAATAACTTGTTCCCACTTTCATTGAAAGCCTTTTAGTCAAATGCCACTTTGCTGCGCCACAGATACTGACATATTACTCCCCCTCCTTCTTTCCTCCACTACCAGTTTGTTACTGTTGGTGATCCAGGGTTAGCTCCACTCTGACTATACTCAGCAGGATTGCGGAGACCAAGACATTAGACCTGGCCTCATAGATAAAATTGACCATGATCTCAGACTTTAATTAGCTTGTTAGGCATATTGTGTGTTAACAATCATTGTTAGGAAAGGCAAGGTGATGCAAACTTCAAAACTTTATAAATACCCAGACTCCTCTAACCATGTCCCAAAGTACAGCAGTCATAGGTTCTTCTAAGCAGCTGCCTAGCACTCTGAAAATGAGTATGGTTGAAGCAAGAAAGTGTTTTCAGTTTGCTGTTTCCTCCCCTTTCAAATTTATCGAATGTTAACAGGGATGGTGGAGGACAAAAGTAAGTCTGGAAGCACAAGATAATTTTCATAGACAGCTGTTTGTAGGGTTGCTAGAAATGCAAATCAGAACTCAGAAGATTTAGCAGACTCTGGAGTTGTGATACATTGCACAAATATGACCTTTATGTAAAAGTCATCAGAAGAAAACTTCTTCTGCATCCTCAACATCTTTCAGCATCAGAAGTTTGAAAAATAACATCTAAACAAGCCTTATGTATTTTTTTAAATAGAACTTTCTGGTCATAGTGAGCAAAAGTCTGTTGTCAAGAAAAAAGGGCACATAATTCCATGAAAATAATACCCCTCCAACATTTAAGCATGGGGGTGAATCTATCATGCTGAGGTTGTGTTGCAGGCCATGGCACAGGGCATTCCACAGGTAGACGGAAGAATGGTTAATGAAATTCCAGAAAACTCATTCTGGAAGCAAACACAATACTATCTGTAAAACAGTTAAAGTTGAATAGAAGCTTTTTCAAATTGATAATGCAAGCTGAAGTGGCCCTCACAGCCCACTGATCATTGAAAATCTGTGGATATAACTCAAAAGAGCAGTGCATGCAAGACAGCCTAAGAATCTCACAGAACAGGAAGATTTTTGCAAGAAAGACTGGATGAAAAATCTCATACAAGAAATTGACTCTTGGCTGTTTGGATTTCCAAGCTGTAATATTGTCAAAATGAGTCCTACTAGGCACAAACCACGCAGAATGGCCAACATTTTGTTTTGTGCCCTGTTCATTTTTGTTATTTTGAAAATGTATAAGAAACAAAAACAATGGTAGCACTTTATAATGTAATAAATCATTAAAGTAATGATTGTGTATTGAACAAATCGATGATTCATGAATTTGCATGTTAACAAATGACCATGTAGCTACTAATGTGTTTAATTATATTTAATAACATATTTGTTCATTAGAATTTGATAATGAACAAATTACTTGCTGAGAATTTAAAAACTAATAAATGTATCAATGACATTTCGTATTTGCTAATGTGTGCTTTAATTGTTACAAACATTAACAACTCATTAGTTCATCATCACATCAGCGAACATTAATAAATGTTGTAAAGGACTGTTCATGTAGGGACCAATGTGTGCATTCATATTTTCAAACATGAACAAATCATTAGAATTTGAAAATGTACAAATGATTGACAGTTTACAGCATGTGTCTTTGATATTAATACTGATATGACAGCATGTGTGGTCCTGCTACAAGTTTATTACACACAATGGTGTTTCTGCAGTTCCACATACCTCAGACTCACTGTCAGGTTAATAGGGTCAAACACCAACACTTATTCAGTCAAGATATGTACTCCTCTTTACCTCCAATGTGTTCCAGCAAAGTAGATGTTCTCAGAAAAAATTATTTAATTCTAGATCATTTTACGTGATGAAAACATATTTATTCAGGAAATTACATATGCTAACAAATCATGAGCAAATACACATAAAGCTAAAACATGTTAAAAAATGATTAAGCTATGTACACATCAGTTATGTTTTTGGGTTTTGGTATCAGTTAATTATATTTTCTTAGATGCTAGCATATCAGTAATTGTGTGAATTTATTCATATTTAATATGAATGTTAGCATAACTATACCTATACATTACATGCACTCATGCATGATTGATCATTAACTGAACATGTAGAAATAGTTTTACAGTACCTAATCTAAGATATTAGGTTGTAGAAATATTGTAAATGTTTATAATCGTCGGTAATTGTTTGCTTTTATATTTACAGGTCAATTCAAATCAAACTCATTAGACCAAGACTGAAATAAAACAATGGTTTTAATTACAAAAAGCATTGCTTTATATCTCCACACATCCTCGATCTTGAGCTGAAGTACTAAACAAACCTGTAACATCTCTTAAATACATAATGATTTTCATTAAGAGACATAAAGTAAATAAATTAGTATAGTCATAAAATGTACTGTGTATATATAGTGCATCCGGAAAGTATTCACAGCGCTTCACTTTTTGCACATTTTCTATGTTATAGCTTAATTCAATGGATTTCCCCCTCAATATTCTACACACAATAACTCTTGATGACAGTGAATAGTTTGAAATCTCTGCATTTATTAAAATAAAACACCAAGATATAACATGTACATAAGTATTCACATCCTTTACTCAATACTTTGTTGAACTTTGGCAGCAAATACAGCCTCAAGTTTTTGAGTATGATACTACAAACTTGGCACACCTGTTTATGGAAAAATTCTCCCATTCTTCTTTGCAAAACCTCTTAAGCTCCGTCAGATTGAGTTGGGGGAGCATTGGTGCACAGCCATTTTAGATATCTCAGAGATGTTCAATCAGGTTCAAGTCCAGGCTCTGGCTGGGCCACTCAAGGACATTTACAGAGTTGTCCCGAAAGCCACTCCTTATCTTGGCTGTGTGCTTAGGGTCATTGTCCTGTTGGAAGATAAACCTTCATCCTATCTGAGGTCCAGAGTGACACAATTCTGTCTCAGAGGTCTACAGACAATTCCTTAGACGTCATGGCATGGTTTATGCTCTGACAGGAACTGTCTACTATGGGACCTTATAAACAGGTGTGTGCCTTTCCAGATCATGTCCAATCAAGCTGTAGGAACATCTGAAGGATGATCAGTGGAAACAAGACGCATCTGAGTGTCAAGCAAAGGCTGTGAATAGTTATGTACATTATTAACAT
The DNA here is from genome assembly GCA_034509495.1 of Acestrorhynchus altus. Taxonomy (NCBI): domain Eukaryota; kingdom Metazoa; phylum Chordata; class Actinopteri; order Characiformes; family Acestrorhynchidae; genus Acestrorhynchus; species Acestrorhynchus altus. The sequence goes on along the minus strand of CM067506.1, from coordinate 17,460,468 downwards.
GTTGTATTTAGATTTTTATTTTACATTTTGAAAAATTTCAAACATTTTTTTCTCATCATGAGGTATTATGTGTAGACGTATGAGGGGGAAAAATACAATAATCAATTTTGGAATATGGCTGTAACATAAAATGTGCAAAAAAAATCAAGTACTGTGAATCCAGATGCTCTGCACATAATGGTACATAAAATGAATATGTGTATGATTTGAGTGATTAAAATTCTGACATCGTTTTCTTCTAACAACTAATTAAATAAATCTGCGGCAGAATCCTTTGTCCTTGTTCTCCTTGTTCTTGCTCTTCTTTTGCTTCTTCCTTTTCTTAAAGTTCTTATCAGGTAAGAATGCTGTATGAAAAGTCAAAAGTTTAGTTATTGGGACAGAAGGCAGCAATTGACATAATTCTTATATGGTGCCCATGAGGCAGGCTGATCAAATGAAGCTGCACACTACTGTAGAGTCATCATTCTGGACTATGCGTAGCTAACCAAGTGAATATTCTTGGATAATTAAAAACCTTGTTACATATACAGTGTATACAGTACTAAATAAATGTACATATTTTACATGTAGTAAAGCCAGTACTGGTGCTGCCATAGGTTAGGTTTCTATTTCAATATGGAATATATGTGCACATTTTAAAAAGCCAACACATTTGTTATTTAACTGTTAAGGTATGTGTGTGGTTTATATTCCAAAGTATTCAGTATACAGTAATCAACCTTGACAACTTACAGTGGAGTGCACATAGATAATTCATTTCATGTTTCAGTTCTGATGTCTGTGTGGACTGCATTTCCACCTTCAACTCTTTCTCCAGCTGTTGTTTTAATTTGGTGCCTCCCAAGCTGTCTGTTGGAGATACACATGGACCTGGTAACACTACCACATTATTCTCCCCCATTACTTTGTCATGCAATAACTGTACAACATATATGTGTTAAGAAAATTTACATACACCAATATAGACAAGTATTGGGACACCTGTTAATTTACTGTTCCTTCCTCATTACACTGCACACCTGCCTGCTCTAAATCCATGCACTGCACCAACACTCCATACCTACCTGCTCTAAATCCACTCACTACACCAACACTCCGTACCTACCTGCTCTAAATCACTCTGCAACACTCCGTACCTACCTCTAAATCCACTCACTACATAACACTCCGTACCTACCTGCTCTAAATCCTCACTACACAACACTCCGTGCCTGCACCTGCTCTAAATCCACTCACTACACTAACACTCCATACCTACCTGCTCTAAATCCACTCAATACACTAACACTCCATACCTACCTGCTCTAAATCCACTCACTACACTAACACTCCATACCTACCTGCTCTAAATCCACTCACTACCAACCTCCATTACCTACCTGTAAATCCACTCAATGCCAACACTCCATACCTACCTGCTCTAAATCCCCTCACTACAGTAACCCTCCATATCTTCCTGCTCTAAATCCTCACTACATAACCTCCGTGCCTACCTGCTCTAAATCCACTCAATACATAACACTCCATTTCCTACCTGCTCTAAATCATACTACACCAACCTCTCCATTCTGCTCTAAATCCACTCACTATAACCTCCATACCTACCTGTCTAAATCCACTCACTACCAACACTCCCAACACCTACCTGCTCTAAATCCACTCACTACCAACACTCCCGTACCTACCTGCTCTAAATCCACTCACTACACCAACACTCCGTACCTACCTGCTCTAAATCCACTCACTACACCAACACTCCACACATACCTGCTCTAAATCCACTCACTACACCAACACGCCACATTACCTACCTGCTCTGAAATCCCTCACTACACCAACACTCATTGCCTGCTCTAAATCCACTCCTTCTGCCCAACCTCCCGTGCCTACCTGTAATCTACTCCTGTACACCAGCTACTCATTACTCTAAATCATACACTAGCACCTCAGTGATATACCACTATCCCTAAGTCCATCACTCTTTTAGCCCTCCATGCCTCATATCTCTGATCTACTCACTACACCAACACTCCATACTACCTGCTCTAAATCCACTCAATACACCAACACTCCGTACCTACCTGCTCTAAATCCACTCACTACACCAACACTCCACACATACCTGCTCTAAATCCACTCACTACACCAACACTCCACACATACCTGCTCTAAATCCACTCACTACACCAACACTCTGTACCTACCTGCTCTAAATCCACTCACTACACCAACACTCCACACATACCTGCTCTAAATCCACACACTATACCAACACTCCACCTACTGCTCTACAGTCACTCAGGACACTCCACACCCATCTGAAGTGCCTGACTGTGGTTGTCCTTCAACCGGACGCTTTTTGGCCAGCAGTGTAGGCAGTGTAGATAGTCTGATAGTCTGATTGATAGTCCGTTGCTCCAAAATCAACAGCTCTGGTAGAGCTACCTTAATTGGCCATGTGGAGGGGAGTTTAAGAAGGTGAAAATCAAAGATTTTTAGACAACTCAATAAACACAAATGTTCAAAAATGTTTGAAAAAACCCCCAAAAAACCCAAAAACAAACAAAACAAAACAAAAAGGCATCAAATTTCAAATTTTAAATGGTTAAATTCAGGCTTTAAATTTGTTAGAAGTATGAGTGATTTTTTTTTTTCATTTTATGTAAATGTTGAGCAAATGTCATCCCTTTCTACAATTAAAATGTGTGAAATGATTACCACTGGATTATAAACATATACAATATTTAACAATCTGGTTAGCTTTAGATTAGGTACTGTAAAACTATTTCTACATGTTCAATTAATGATCAATCATGCAGAGTGTGTGTAAGGTATGATAACGTGTTAACATGCATTAGAAATATGAATTCATTTTTACTAATAGATTGTAAGCCTCTAAGAATATTAGCTGATGACTAGAAGTTTCAACTTTATTTCAGGTACTGCCAAAAAAGTCTATAACTGATGTGTATATAACTTAAACATCATATCAATAAAACGAAAGAATAATATAGAATTAAAGAACTTTCCAATGAACATTTTCATGCACATGAAGTTGCAACCTGAATATTTTACCTTTATGGACACTTTATTAGACACAGTTATCTTGCTAGAACACAGTATAGGTTAAGAGGAGCACCTATCTGTTCTTAACTGAATATGTTTGGGTGTTGGACTCTCTTAATCTGGCAGTGAGTCTCAGGTATGTGGAACTGCAGTAACACCATGGTGTGTAACGCATTTGTTGCAGGACCACATATGCTGCCATATCAGTATTACTATCACACAGATGCTGTAGCTAGCAGTTAATAATGTGTACATATTAAAATTCTGATGAACTAACGTTTTGTTCATGTTTGAAAATGTAAATGCACACATTGCTCCCTACATGAAGTCTTTCATAAACATTTATTCATTTTAAGAATCTAATGAGCCCTTAACATTTGTAAATACTAAAAGCACACACTGGCAAAATGTCATTGTTATTCATTTATTAGTTTTTAAATTCTCAGCAACAACTGATTTGTTCATTTTCTAATTCCAACTTGTTAACATTTATAAATATGATTAAACACATTAATAATGGTCTGGTCATTTGTTAACCTGCAAATTCTGATGAACTAATGATTTGTTCACAGCTTCTAATCATTACTTAATGGTTTACTAATGAAAGATATTATAAAGTGTTAATGTTCAACTTTTTATGCTTAAAATACAAAGCAAATGCACAATCTTTAGCTTTATGTCTTTTGGAGATAATTTCGTAGAAAAACTTCCTGTGCCAACAACTGCTCATCCCTTCAATCAGCACTCACCATGCTCCTTGCACACATGACCATGTTTGCCACACAGGACATTGCTAACAGGAATGCTTTGGAAGTGTGTCGAACATATAGGCATTTTTTACACCAAACTTTCAGCGAACCAGTCAGCATTTCCACCAGTGTTAGTGGAACCAAGGTTATGTTACAGAATACTTCATTAACAGAGGCCATTGCACAATGTCAGTAAACAGAATTGACAAGATGATGGCGAACACATACTACCTGTGAGTGTTTGTGCACTTATAGATGTTTGTTTTTATCCAAACATGGATCAAATTTTGGCAATAAGGAGACATTGAAAACTACAACATGCGAGACAAATGGTATATCATTGTACAACTAGACACACCCACATTGGTTATCTTTGATTAATCTTTGGTTCCCACTGCAAACCTATTTTTACTGGTGGAAATGCTCCGAACAATTCAAAATTAGTTTTGTGAATCAGTATGGAACCCATTCCACATTGGTAGAAATGGTTCACAATTGGTTCCACATTACATTCATCAATTTTCACATTTATCAATAAGCTAGGTATACTCCACTGAACCCTGTGCACTAAACTGTGACCCCTGTAGCATGGTGATTCAATTTTAGTACATGTAGTTATATCCATAGTACTTAGCCATACAAGGCTGACGGAGGATCAGAAACCCCCTACTATATTTCAATATGCTGTGTCACCGCTGTTGGACCAAAAACATACCTGCATGTGGAAATAAAATTCCATGAAGCATCAAAAACTTCAAATCATTTAATTTGCTGCAATGGATATTGACATGGTGTCACATATCTGTCTTGTCCATCTTTGGTCTCATCTTCGTTTTGTTAATCTCCTCTCGTGCTTCTGAGCGCATGTCATGTCTCTGCCCATTCCCAGCTGTATCCAATTTGTAACTTCGCCCATTCATGATTATGTTCCTGGTGTGTCCTATGTTCTCTGTGTATATAATCCCCTCATTCCCGTCAGTCATGGTCAGTCTTCATGTCACCTTGTCTAGTCTTGTTGATATTCGTGAGGGTTAGTATTTGTGTAATCTGTTTAATAAATCTTCAACCCTGCGTGTACTTCCGCTTCATAATGAACCAAAACACAAGCATTAAACGAGTGGAGATTGAAGAACCAAATTGAGTAGGAATCCAAATTGCGAGGAATGCACAGCAACAGACAAAGAACCACTGCAACAAAGAGGAGCAGGGGTGGCTGGGACCACCAGCACAGGAGCAGGGAGTTGGATGCCCTGGAGACTTGAATGGAGGCAAGCATCACTGGCTCCTTAGATCTCACTTGCATTCTAATAGTCCTTTTTGGGGCTCTTAATGACTCTCTGGTTGGTTCCAGTTTGATGAGTGCATGCATGAGGTAGTCCAACAAGTCCCAGGAAACAGACCTCATGCAATGCATCCCTGAAAGTCTCACCTCTCCTGCCATAAGGACTGAGGCTAACAGCTTCAACCCTCAATAGGTGATCATCTGATCTTTTCTGATTCCTTCACTATGGGTAGTGGAGGCCTCCTTAACCCCCTTTACATTCCCCACAGTCAGACCCATACAAAAGCAGTTAGGGAGGATAGTACACTATGCCAATACCTTACTTTACCTTACTTTGTTTATTACAGAGGTCTGTCATTTTGTCACTTTTAGGGACCAGGAGGTGGATGTAAGTGCAGATTAAGGTATTTTATTAATAACTAAACAATCCAAACAGAATATAAATGAAACAGCAAGGACTACACAACAACAGATAAACAAAGTGAAACAAAGGGGTTATACACAGTATAAATAAGAGACAGACATGGCACACTTGGTAAAGATGAGAAGGCAGGGCTGTGTTATTAGTATTCTGGTTTGTCAGGTTAGAGATGCACAACAATTAACCATAACATCATGCCTGTTTAAACAAAATTATTTTACTAGCATAGCTGGCTAGCTAATGTGATTACTGCAGGCCGCCCCTCCTGTAGTTATGAACATGCCTTCTTGACAGACCACCTTTGCATGCCTATGCATCCTTGCACTGTCTAGTGTGCAGGCATACTTAGTCATACATGCCAAAAATTCTATATTATTATGTATCTAGCTAATAGATATGTCACTATTTTATATTCAAATACTATAATATCTATTACCATATTTTAAGTTGCTATTTTATAACTGGTAATTATTTGACTTTGGTCACTGAGACCCAGTCACTTTGACACGCATCAAATCCTGATCTGTACCGATGCCCTTTGAGCATCAAGTACAGCTTGGTTTGACACACCTTCCCTCAAGATTCATGGAAGACTTTTTTTTTTTTGTCCTGGCATCAAAGTGGAGCAACAAACTTCCCCTGCGGGACTGAGTCATTTACTGTCTTCAAAAACTGACTGAAGACCATCTATTTCAAGAACATTTAACTCATTAAAAGAATATAATTATACTCCTAATTATAATAATATGCCCTGTGTGGTAAAGTGTAATATGTTGAGCATTGGGTATTGAGGTCTCATAATAATAATAATAATAATAATAATAATAATAATAATAATAATAATAATAATAATAATAATGTCCTGAACTGCTCATTCAAAACCACGTCCACACCACATAAGCCAGATTTCTGCTTAGCCTGGTCAGTCAGTTTGGCATACATCTGCATGACATAAAGAGGGAGTAGACTTTCAAAACTATGCTCCAATAAACATAGCAAACATGCTTACATAATGTTTACAGAAAAGATAAAGGTCATACACTGTTTGATCCAGGGACCATATTTTGCTCCTCAAGGGTTATTCCAAAATAAATATAAGCATCTGTGTGGGATGAGTGATGACAACCTGAGACATCCATGCTATTAATGACAACACTTAAGTGTAATGTTTCAGTACAAAAGATGGGATGTGCTCTGTCCAGACCAAGAGACATAAAAACAATCCACCCCTCAGGTTGGACACAGGCTGTACCAATAAATCTATTAACCATTTGTGTCACACTCAGGAGAAGGGGAAAGTCTGTAAATCTAAGAAAAGCTCTTACAGGGGTGACCTGGGGGGAGGGGTGGTGGAGGTGGAGACAGCAGAGTGCACTCACCTGTATAAATCCTTTCCTTTTATCACTGCAACCTAGTGACCTTTAAGACAAAAAAAGATCAGACAGTCGAGGGTGGTAAAACACATGCATCATAAATCTCTTCAATAAGGGAAAGCGAGAGAATGGGGCTGGCTTGGAAACGAACAGGTAAGGTTAGAGAGATAGATAGAGAGAATTACTCTGAAGCATTAAGGAGAAGATACAGGAGGATAGAGAGAAAATTAGAGAATGAAAATTGGAGACATCAGAGAGGGCTGCAGATGATGGCACTGGGTACCTCAAACTGCTCTTTGTTGTAGAGGCTGGATAATCTCAGTGGAGTTACTTGGCTGTGAAGTAGGTGAATAAAGCATGGGCTGATCTGATCATGGCCTGCCACACAGAACACACGGTCTACACTGTTTTCTCCACACCAGTGTTTCTCCACAGTAGACCTGTCTTTATTGAACCTCTTAGAGTGAGAAAGCTGATCTCTGATTGTTATATGGGTGTGTTGTGTTCATTTTATCACATTTTTGTCTGTCCCCCCAAGCAAGATGCTATACTTGGTGGCTGCCCATGCTGCCAATTGTATAGCTTATAATTTGGCACTAAATAAGTGGCGCCAGACAAGTCACTGTGTTAGCCAAGCTCCCAGCCAACAAGATATCACAGAAATGTAAATATATTTACACATATGTACACATATAAGTAAAGTTCAACCCAAGAAATACACAACATTTAATGAACATTTCATGCATATATTACTACACAAGGAACTCTTGTCCACTGATAATGATATTTTGTCAAATACACACAAGCCAGTCTGCCATTTCTCCATCCCAAAAGGTTACTCCAAGGTGAAGGACCTTCCATCTATAGGTAAGAAATGCTCAGAGAGATCTAGAAGACACAACTGATGTATTCTTTGTGGCCCTTGGTCAGCCATAGCACTCTGTACACATATCACATTTAGGGGAAAAACAGAACCATGTAAATGGCTGAAATAAATCCTTCAGAGCAGAGATTACAGCCATTTTTGGTAAGTTTGTCTGGGTGCCAAAAAGCCCTGAACTATAGTTTCCCTCACTAATGAGCACTCGTGAAGGAGGGTAATTAAAGAGAGCAGGGGCAGACAGTGAGACAGGGAGCATGTCAGCACTTACAAAACAATATGAAAAAATCGTACTCTGTGTGAAAGAGCTGTAATGTAAACAATGTAAGCAAAAAGTTACTGAACAACTGAACTGTGTTAAACTCACTTCAACCTGTCTTTAACAATCACTTAATTATTACTCATATCATATCTACACAACACTAAACTGTCAGAGAGGAGACTTACTCTGTAAACCCCACCCACAAAGAAACCTCAGACTATTAGGCACAAACAGTGACCAATCAGGATCTTTCACTATGTGTGTGGGTGTCTGTCTCCTGGCTCTAAAAGATTTCCAGGATATTGTATATAGTTTGCAGGCACCAGGTGTCCCATATTAAAATGGGAAAGACTGGGATTTTGGTGGGATGTCTGCTAAACACTGGAAAGGGCCAATCTCTAAACCTCAAGACAGCTTTTTTTTTACATTTTTGACACATTTTATTTATGCCCCCAAAATTTACACACCAGCCATCTAGAAGCAAAAGCCTAAATGCATCAGTTACACTAGGAGAAATGGAAGTAAGGCAAAGGTAAATGCTAACTCAAATGTGACTAGTAAATACTAACACTGCCAACACTAGTGAAGCACCACTGGAGGGAGACATGAGGGCTGCATGTGATAGCTATAAGAAGAGCCATAAAGAGAAAGTGAAGGCCAGGGGAGAGCAGGTGAATCGAGCCAGTGATACTCATGTGCTAGACTAACCGTACCCTATGTCTGTCTCTTCAAATTGGTGGAGAAAGTTCATTGGTTAAATAATCAATCTTGTAATGTATCTTGTAATGAGAGAAAATTTTGCATTGCATTACAAAGCGCCACTATAGTCTTGCTCCTAAGGTTGCAAGTAGTAAAAGCCGTCCCTCACTTGTAAATGTGCAGATAAAGAGAACGGAACATGAAAAAGCATGCTTTTGTGCATTCCACTATTTATGACTGTCAGAGTGGCTGCTGAGATTCCTATAAGGACTGTGGCTATTGTAGATCAACATGGGGCACACACACACACACACACACACACACACACACACACACACACACACACACACACACACACACACACACACACACACACACACACACACTATCTCCAAATACACATTGGGCAGAGTTTTACGAGTCATAGGGGGTCTGGTCTTAGCTAGGGAGGGACTGACAAGACAAAGTAATAGAATGTGTGTGTGTGTGTGTGTATGTGTGTGTGTGTGTGCAGATGTAGTGAGGTACTGTGAGCAATGAGGGGTGACACACAGAGGCAGACTCATCGTGACCAGAGCCTCATTCACCACCATCAGCATCATTAGCTCATCACGACTAGTCATGCATGCTGCCAGCCGACCTTCAGCGCTCACACACGCGCACACCCATAGGCACAGTCCTCTTGCAGTGCAGGTTAGGGAGCCTTTACACACACCAGCTGTGCTCTGAATGTGAGCAGCTCACTTGGGCAGCCCGATTGCCAAGCAATTTCTAACTCAGCCTCTCCTCACGGAGACACGACTGGCCGCTCATGCCTGAACTGGCTGCTGAGCTCACACAGGGGAGCCCACTGAACTCAAGGCTTTCTGTTAGTTACACACTTGAGAGCCTTTTTTTCTGAACAAGGCTGAATCCAGGCGTATCTGTTTCAGGCATTGTTCACATCTATCCGGGTATCTTGTTACCTTTTATCAACAGAAAAGATGATAATACAGAAAAGGTCACAAACTTAACAAAGACCTTGATAACAACATTATAAGCATGTGTATTACACAAAATATAAAGCACTAAGTAGACATATTAAGCAACTAAACAATGACATCAACAAAGGGATTTCATACATGTTGACAGATGGTGAGATAAAGCTAATTTACACAAACATAATTAAACTCAGTGGTGGAAGTGAAAACAGATTATTCTGATGAGATATGAAGAAAACTCCATACAACTGCCCACAAAGTGCTGATCTCGTATACATGTTTTTGTATAAGCTGAGAGATATGGAACCGTCATTGAAGTGAAAGAAGCATGACATGGTAAAGTAATATTATAGGATGTTACACAAGTATGACTTTACACAATATTACACAGACCTAGTGAGTGTCCAACATGCTTCACCAGAGTGCAACTAGCAGTAGCCTGAGCCCAGAGTAGCAATGATAGATTTACTATTCTTCCTATTACTGTCAGTGGAGAATCACAAAGGTTTTGAAGCTTTTATTTTAAGGTAAAAACACAACATAATGTTGCTTCAAATGTCCTTAAGTTGAAAAATATAATTAGAGGTACCTGAGTGGTGCTGAGAAGACCTTAAAATAAAATAAAAGCTTCAAAACTATTCTCAGCACTGATAACATCAAATGATAGAGTGCCTTTCCAGTGATAGAACTTCAGTTCATAGTACTAAGTTGTGGAGAAAAAATAAAAAATCACTGCATGCCAGGTGCTAGACTAACAGATTTCCCTACCTGAACCTACTACATCTCTTCAGCTAGCAAAAAACACGCCTTGAGGACCTGGCAACAAGAGGACCCAAAGAGAATAGCAACACTATCCAGTAAGACTTGGAAATAATTACAAAAAATAATTCTTGTTACAGACTTAAAACAATGCTAAGCCAGGCTATGCTATGGGCTCTCACGATGATGGCTCCACAACTGATATTACTGGCCACATAGGAAGTAAAATCTCTAGCACAGGGAAAAAAAATCTCCAGTTCCAGAAATGTCCAGATTTGTGCGGACGAGGTCTCACTTACCTACTTGAGCTGAAAATAGACGCCTGTGGAAAAATGCCATTTATAACCCACAATGGGGTTCCAGGCACACTCCAATATAATCTTAGCTGTGAAATCAGATACCCTTGACAATTTCAAGACAGATATCTGCGTGCTTGAGGATACCCACCTGTGCAGTTTATCACAGATAAAAAAAGTTTTTTTTGTTACCCCTGCCCCCCTTTATATCTACTCACCACTGCTTTCTCATTTTGGAGTAAAAAAAAGCATTCTCACTAAAAGTGCCTTTTTATCTTTTGATTTGTATTAAGACCCTTCTTACCACTGGTGCTTCTGCCAAGGCTTTGCAAACAAATTGCTGATTACAGGGGAAAATTTATTATCTAGATTGCCTGTCTCTGGCACCGTCCCTCAATATCCCCTGCACAATGTGCTTTAAAAGAACAGAAGAGGTTGTGCCTGGCACATAGTTACTTATAAGATAATATCTAAAGTCCACATGCGTGAGCTCCTGCTGCACTCCCTCCCCGCAACTATATAAATGTATATGAGCAAAAAGTAGGCCAGGACCAAATCTGAATTTCAATAGCTTGCATTTTTTTGTTTAGACGTGCAATTTTGGCAGTAAGAGGTGCCATGCCCTGAATATCAATCATAGCCTGATATTGTGATCCACTCAGGAGGGGTATGGCAGTGAGGGTAACATGCAAACAGAGCAGCTGACGAAGACAAGCTTAAATAGCAAATCGCATCAGCAGGCAGATGTCAACACTCTGTTGTTTCTTGACATAAATTATTCCACAAATGTGAAGCAGTATCTTTTTTCAGCTTTTCTTCCTAAAACACACACTTGTGCTACAGTCTCTCTCTCTCTCTCTCTCTCTCTCTCTCTCTCTCTCTCTCTCATTTACCATTTAAGCAAAGCTCTACAGCTTGATCTGACCCACAGACAACATCATAGCATTAGGTGACAATCATAGCACCCCCAACAAATTTCCCACCCACTCCACAAAACCCCGTCCGTCCTGTCCACCCACACACGCACGCACAGCCGACGCACGCACACACGCACGCACACACGCACAACAATCATCTGGATCTCAGTTTATGCTGAATTCCTGAATCAGCCCAGGATACGCCCAGCAATAGCAAAAGTCCTGGAGGTTAGAATAGACGTAATGGACCTCGTTTATGTAATCAGGATACACTCCAACACGTGACATTAGGACGAATCAATCACTGGAATTTCCTCTCACAAATCTATCCCATGTAACAGTGTGAATGAATGTTATGTAGGCTATTGTCGGGCTGAATAACATGATTACTGTACAATTTTCTCTCTTTTCCACCACTGGGGAAGGAAGAACAGAATCTTAATGTGCGTCCTCAGGTCTACATATGTTGTAATGCCTTTTCCATTGCTTGGTAAATCAAGCTTGCACATTGACTGATAATTACTGATCTGCTTTTAATTTGTTGTGCACTTTCTCCCTGCTACTTAACCACCAGAAGGCTTAATAATCACACTTAAGTCACTGAAGAAGTGTTTCATATTCACAGGCAGTTACTCACACAGTAATCTCATTATCACTGCTGTCTCTTTTGGGTGCCGCTATTAAATGCACCTCAGCCACGTCACTGTTCTATGCAGAATCAGCTGCTGCACACTGATGAGTCATAACACATCCAATTTAATATCGTCAAGCAACACTGATACAAAATCTAAAGACCGATTTTGAACATCCTAATACACACAACATTAATGCAAAGGGTAACTAAGATTAAAACACAAACTGCGATTCTCCTTCGCCACGCCTTCAAACAATGAGCCTTCAGTAAAAACTTAACCCTTTCCTCTAAATAACCTGCAAATTATCACTGCTGCCACTGTATGCTTCAAATAATACACTCTGCACCAGCATTGGAGGCCTACAAACAGAATAAATTAGAATGGGCTAACTAGGTCATTCATAGGCGATCCATGTGGGTCTTGGATCAGGGAGTACAGACTTAACTTACAGTAATCAAACAAGGAGGGTCCAGGGAGAAGGTGGGGCCAGTTATAGCTACAGATGATACTCTCATTATGAGAGGGGTACTGGGTTGGTAATGTGGTTATGGGGTGGGGACTGTAGTGGTAATGTGAGGATGGGTGGGGGTCTGTCTTGATAACATGAGGATGGGGTGGGAAATGTGAATGTAATTTGGGGATGGGGTGAGAACTGTGATAGTAATACAAATGTGGGGTGGGAACTGTGATAGTAATTTAGGGATGAGATGAGGACTGTGATAATACAAGTATGGGGTAAGGATTGTGATACTAATACAAGGATGGCGTAAGGAGCAATTTAGGGGTGGGGACTGTGGTAATAATGTTGGGGTGGGATAGGGACTGTGATAGTAATGCACGCACACACGCACACACAGACACACACTGAGCAGAAAAGGCTTAATGAGAGAATGAGAAATTGAAGAAAAGCATGTAAGTCACAGTGGAGAAGATTAGTTTTCTGCTGGGTACTGCTGGACACTTTCCAACAAGACTCATCCTTGCTTTAATAAACAACCAGCTCTGGGGCGACAGTAATAAAATTCCTTCATTTACTTTATAATTACACTCGGAACTGAAAAAGAATCCTAAATACACACTGAGCCACAACTATTAGAGCCATTTTAGCATTGTCTGTATGTGTATTTCCTTTGTTTTCCTATTTCTCTTTCAAGCTTGATTTTGTTCATTTTGTGTTTTGCTTTTCACATCAAGCTACAAGACGTGCTTTGGTCTCGATAAACCAGGAATATAAACAAAGCACAATGCATTCAGCGGGTTATGCTTTCTAGCCTATGTAAAGAACACCTCAACAACAAATCCCACAGCTTGGCTCACACATACATCGTGACTGTAAAACATGACACCCACTTGAACCCACTGTGATGCCTGGCTGCAGCACCACTGGACCTCGCATTAGTCTGCAGAACTCTTGAATCTCAGGCAACACACACACATTCACATGCACACATACACTCAATGACACCATTAATGGAACATAAGTGAAACAGCAGTGCACTGTTCCATAGGCTGCATGTCCTGTTTTGAAAGTGAAATAAGTGGCATTAGTCAAATGAACCGCCTACACACTGTGAACTGCTTAAAGAGCTGCCGTTAGGATTGGAACCGTCAACCAGCAGCCACCACCTGCCATTGCTTGCTAGGAACAGCCTGGAGAGGTGACATGCGCCGTACGCAAATGCATCACAATGGAGCTTTTTCTCTGCTAAGCACCAAAGGTACTGAGCCTTGGCCCAGAAAGTGAAAAATAAACCCATAATCTGATGCAGGACTGTCCATGCATTCAAAATACGACTCTCATTTGTCATCACCCATCAGCTCTATCTGTGTGAAAAAGAGACACATTGCTGTAATAATGCAACAACTAATTTAGGAGCACACTGCTGACCAACAATGTGTTTGAGGAGTATACTATACATCTCACATTTAAACTGGCTGTTTGCATTTACGGTTTATTTGCTACATAAATACTTCCAGGTAGAGTCACGTAATCTTATTCATCTAATGATTAAAACAAAACTGAAAACTATACAGTCAATCTATTTAGTAGTTCTCCAAAAATGTAGCTACTCAAATTTTAAGTTCTATTCTAAAGTTACGCTTTCAATTCTAGCTCTACATGAGTTAGGTGAGTTCGTGCTCTATTATTTTAATTAATCAGCTGTTAGTCAATGCTTAAATAACACAGGATAAATAACTACACCCGATCAATACTGTGGACTACCTCAGCTATAATCATAAGTAAAGTAGGACCAGGATATAACAGTTAAACCGTTAAATGTGTGACTTTTTGATCAATTAAACAAAATAACACCCTCCTTACAACAGTAATAAAAATAACAACAGGATTTACTTTATCCATAGCTGGAATATTTATTGAAACCAGCAAAACCAAGCCAATTGTCATTAGATTAAATCACACTTCCTGTTTGAATTTTTATAGAAATATTAAACATAAATCAATGTGGGATACCCCTTTTGTGTGTCAGTGAACGTTGCAGGCCCGAACTACTGCTTTCAGAACGTGGTGGTCTCCAACTAAAATGACTGGCTTCGCAAAACAACACTTCGACCCACCCGGGGCCACGGTGGAATGGAGGAAGAGATGCCACCTTGCCTGCTGGAGGAAACCAGCGCCAGAGTGAAGTCTGAGCATCGCGGCCGCTCAGACCGCTGTGTTGGTGGAGGTGAAAATGGTTCACTCGTGCTTGAAACCCAGTCCCACTGGTTCAGTTCACTGGGGAAGCGAACTTTAGTCCACTGGGGTGCTATGAGCCGATTGGGCTAACACTAGCCGAACTTCACGCTAACCATCACAGATCTTTTAAGAACTTCTAACTGTGCAAAGAGAGTTTCTCGTTTTCTGGTCTGAGGTTTATCAGTTCAATATCGTGGGTTCTCTGGTTGATAACCCAACACTATATATATATATATTGTGTTTTACATTATATTTCCATGTGAAGATCTTGCGTTTATCTCTCTCTCTCTCTCTCTCTCTCTCTCTCTCTCTCTCTCTCTGCCTCTCCCGCCCACACAGACCAAACCACTAATCAACAGGAAAGGGCAGATTCTAACAAATGAATGACAATCACTCATAGCCAATCAAAACACTTCTTAACTAAGTCTCATACTCAGTATTTTAACCCATGAACAACATACTCAGATTTAAAGATTTTAAACATTTTAAAACATTGGCACTTTATGAAACAACATACAAGCAACCCCACCTACTTCAGGGGCTACAAAAGTAAAGATAAGATTATTTCAATGCAAGACTCTCCATGGCCCAAAGCACTAACCACTGTCTAGGACTTCTAGATTTTCAAATTTTTTTTTTTTTTTTTAACTCTATTTTGGGAAGAAACTCTGAATAGCTTATTATAATAGTTATGATCACATTAACCATTATAAATAAACCTATCATGGGTCACTGTATTTAAAGCTCACACACAATCTGTATCCTTATAAGCAATAAATAAATATTCCCCTGATCAAAAATGTTTGATTAAAAACATGGTGAAATTCATACAGATATCTAAATTCTGTTAATATTTACATAATGGAGAAATACTTGAGAAGCCTACGATTTCCTGAAAATAACAATATGTGGTCAAACTACATAAACATCAGGCAAAAATTGGCTTAGATTCAAATATTAAAATCAAGTACTTATCAGACCTCACACAACTTTGATTTCCAGCAGGCAGCTCTAGCAGCAGCTAGACTCTAACAAAATCAACAACAGCTGTGGTCCTGGGAACTGCTCTTTTAAAGGAAATGGGGGCGCATTCGGAGACCAAAAGCTAATTAGAACAATTGGGGAATCAATTTTACTAATTTGCAAATGCAGAGGGAAGAACAGCATCAGGCAACAAGAACCACGAGGAAAAAAGGGGAAAATTAAAGCCTCTCATCACATATGGCATCACTTAAAGAACCACCTAAAGAAGCACCTTTATTTATTAAGAGCTGCTCCAACGATCAGGGAGAGGAACAACATTGTCTGTCAGTCTAGAAATGTTACACAATCTGATTGCTCAGTTTTAGGGTTCTTCCAGTTTCACCCCTGGAGTTCTGGGCATTTGATCCCTTGAATTTTTCTACATGCTGTGTTAAAGCTATGTAAAGCAAATGTAATGTAAGACATAGAGATTGTGTAGAAAACCAGTGAACTAGTTTATCACTGTGCAGTGTTACTGCCAGCTGGTCATATTTGAAAAAATGCTTCACAGCTTCCCAGCCTTCCTACCTTAAACCACTAATCAGTTTAACTCCAACATTGCAGTAGACTAATAAGAGGAATATACAAACAATATTATCTAGTTGTATGTATTACATGGCACACAAATTATATTATATTAATAACATTCAGTTACACTGAGAAAATCAAGGAGTGCACCTCAAACCACATACTGTGGATTCAGTGCATTCATTTGTTTAGTATGTAAAGCATAGAACTGCATGGTTTGGGATGCCGCAGTCTCTTCAGGATTTATATAGACATTTATCCAGAAACAGATGGAAGAAGAGTGTGAGAGAATAAAGATTTTTTTTCCCACTTTTGTTCACTTTCTTTTAAGACAGATAAATGTCTGTCAGCTCATGATGAATGTACAGCAACACAAAGCTATGACCCCTTACAAAAAAGATTTAATACTATATCAAGTTATAATGCTGTGTTATAGGCAGGAATACCCTCTCAACAGGGTGCCAATCCATTGCATAACCATTTGTTCACACTTTCAGATCTAGGGGCAATTTAGCACGGCCAATTCATCTACCACACTCATGCCTACCACACACCTACCAAACCCACATGGATATGGGGAGAAGGCACCAAACTCCTTACAGAAAAGCAGGCCGAGAGGGGTTTGAACCCCCAACCTGCGGTCCCTGGAGCTGGGTGACATGCATAGGTTGGGCATAATGCACAGTACTATAAGTGATTTTCCTATTCTTCACAATCCAGGATTACTAGATAATAGACACCCTTTTTTATGAGACATCCCCACCCCAAACTAGCATTTAATGTGTCATAATGTGTGTAATAATTACTAGCACAGTTTTGCATATTTAAACCTAACAGGTTGGAAAGAAATCATGATTTTGTATCTGTCACACCTCCACGTTCTCCTCCTGCCTTTGTTGAATTTATGCACATTTTCTATAATCCCCGGCAGTCTGGCACGCATGGTCATGAGTCAACATTTGTCCAAATGAAAAACTGTTTCAGAGATCATCATCCCCGAGTACTAATTCTGATCACTCTGTATAATTAACCGCTGTGAAGACTGAAAGTCATGCTGGTTGGTTTGTCATACTGTCCCAGTACAGTGGATACACTTGTAAACTTTTCCCACAGCATTCTATTCACATATCCTCAACCCTGCTGAACACAACCATAGCATAGTTGATCTTAATTGTTAAATTGGTCCTGAAAAGCAGTGCCATTGGCAGAGGCCAATTACATCCTCATAATCTGACTATACAATTTGGAACGCTCTACTTACCTTAGATGTATAAATCCTGTCGTGATCTCTGATATTTGTTTCTTGATACCAGTTCAGTATTACCTATAACACATAAAACCAATGTCTTGTCACATCTGTACTTGAGAGAAGCTTGATCTTGACCTATACAAATCTGATAAATATCTTACCTCCCTACTATGCTTACTCTCATCAGTAAGGGTACTGATCATGTGATAGATCAGTTAAACAAACAAGTCAGTCTACTTGACCAATGTCCTGTTGAGCGAAGTACATTTGAGGTCAGTGTCTATCAGCTTCATTTAATTCTGGGCTCACTCTTTGTTCACCTCTGATCGTCTGGGGGAGACATGTACACATCAGCTATTATCTGGAAAATGCTGGTTATATAGCAGATATTTACCAACCTGCTGTGTCTTATCTTATTATCAGTGTAAACTCCTAGAACCCTTCCAGGCAATGTTGTGCTCTACTAGTATCTTTCTCAACCCATGATTGACATTTAGCCATATATTTTTAACAGATTCATCAGTTCCAGTGTTACACAGTCATACTCCATTGTTATTGCTCTACAAACAGGTCCGATTTATCTCTTTTCCTCCCATCAAGTCTCTTCAGACAGTATGTCTCTTTAATACTATTATTCCTTTTTTTAATTGCTGTGGATATTATATAGGGAAGCTCAGTTAGCTCAGAAAAGTTTAGGAATTTATGGATATCACCTCTAGGCACACGTTACAATTACTATTTTGTACAATCACACTTAGTCAACATACACCCCATCCGCTTTCATGTATTTTTTCTTGCAATAATCAGCACGACTGAATGCAATACTTAATGTGAGTTGAAATGTCAGCAAACTCTTGCTTGACCATCAACCACATTAATGCTTTGGTGTCTTGAGCGCTCAGATGTCAGAGCATGAACAGTTTTGGACCATTTTGGACCATACTGTTATGCTGTACCATGAATACATATGTATGTTTTAGTGTCTCAAACACTGAGTCCTATTTACAACATCATCTTTCATATCTAAACATTGTGTTTATGTTTTATTGGTCGCTGCCCTAGTAATTAAGTAGGATGATCTGGTACAGGTTTATAGTATACCCACTTTGCTCAAGACTACATCACTGCTGCTGAACCAGTGGAGAGCCTTAGGCAACAGATGCACAACATACTTAGACAGGTGAGTGCCTAACCAAATACTTTCTGTAAACCACTTTTCTGCCTGCTTCTTCAGCTTCATATATAGAGTCTGTTTGGTTCTAATTTTGCGTTTGTCTGTCTGCATTCTGGGCTAAATGGACGGTTGTTATTTTATCATGACAGCACATGAAGAGCCTGGATGGAGATCATCTGATTAAACTGCTCAGGCCAGTTGTTTCTGTCCTGAGGTGAAGAGGAAAACATTACAACAGCAAGTAAAGGGGGAAATATTCATGAATACAGCACATTGGAGGAGTGCATCTAGTTTTCCCTCAGGACATTTCTCCATATGTGGTGTTTCATTAAGCAGCTGCTGGTTATGGGACTTACAGTGAGTTACATACAGCTCACCCTCCACCCTTCACACACACACACACACACACACACACACTCTCTTGCTCTCTCTTTCACACACACACAAACACACACACACACACACACACACACACACACACACACACACACACACACATGCAAGCACACGCTCGAATGCATAAACACTCACAAACTCATACATACTCGCACTCCTTAGCCACAGAAAAATAGAAAGACTGTTTATGATGCACTGTAACTCAATGTAACAAAGATTGTTTTACATTAAATTCCACAGCAAAATATATGTATTCCATGTCCAGAAAGTTGTGTATCACAAGGGCTCAACTGAGCAACAAAATTAAGATTTATTTCATGAATAGAGAAGAAACTTTCCCCTAATCAATCTCCAGAGCCTAAACTATGTGTAAAGGTGAGCCAAACTATAAGTTTATGTCAAACTCCCACACTGGCTCAGTCCCTTACTCAAGTGAGCTTATGTTTCATGTTCAAGAGCTGGTTTCATCACGGCTGTCTGCAGACACCAACAAGCTACCTTGCCCAATGGACACTTCACCTCCAATCTGACCTTTCAGGAAGTAGGTTTACAAGGTCTTAACTCAACATGGGATGTTGTTTTTCATGCAATTAATAAGTTATTAAGAATGATTCTTCCTTTGCACTTAAATTGGTATTCAGTGCATAGAAACTGCATTAATAATCTTTTAACAACTTAATTTACACATATATTTCTACAAACGCATCACTGTTTGAAAAAGTATCAGTGAGCAATCCAGCGTGGACACAGGTAAAATCTTAATTAAATCCCAGTTTAAATATCGAAGTATTTTCCAGTGTATGTTTACTGCTCTGTCTATGTGTACATGTTCAACCTGCATGCAGACTCCAATTGATCAGTAAAAGATTCATACTGTGTGTGAAAATATTCACAAAGTTTACTCCAAAACTCTAAAGCCAGGTCAACATGGCCTGTTTTGAGAGGAAATACAGAATCTTTGTTCATTTTATTCATGTAGTGAAAACAGCAAATTGTAAAATGTCAGAACTGATTTATATATATATATATATATATATATATATATATATATATATATATATATATATATTATATATATATATATTTTCCCTTCCTGTTATTCCAGGTAGGCAGCCTATGAGTAAATGAGATTTTAATTGTTTCTTTGTTGATTACAGTGACATCACAATCCTGGGTAATGAAATAATATTTCTTGCACTGTGACATGTCTTTTATTGGTTCCCCCGCTCTCTGAGCTGTTTGTCCACCAAACAACATCATAACCCCAATAGATGTAGCCACAGCAGCACATAAGCATTTGAGGATAATCTGATCTCACTTATAGTTTCATTTAATTTTCAATTTTAATTTTTAATTTCATTTAAAACCCCCTATAAATATGCCAACAACTCATCCTAAAAAAGCTTTGACAATAAACCTCTATATGCTTGCTGAGTGAGAGAATTTCCAAGAAACCTGACTGTAGACTGACATACACTGTTACACACCCTTGAAAGAGTGGAGATTTTAACTCGGTCAGTATCCATGGCTGCCAGCCATGAGACGTTGTTAAAAATGTCTCTCTCTCTCTCTCTCTCTCTCTCTCTCTCTCTCTCTCTCTCACACACACACACACACACACACACACACACACGAATCACCATCGATCTCAGTTTCTCCATCATACACTCACACACACACACACAGGCACCCAGCCAGGGCAGTCATATCATCTCCTGTGTGCTGTGCAGGAAGGAGTACAGAGTTAAATTAGTGACTTATCTACAATCCTGTTCTCAATATGAGAAAAACAATCCCTGGAGGTCCCTTTGTTCCTCTTTGCAGTGTATTTCACTATTTACACATTTTAAAATCTAAATAGGCTTCATGGATAATGGTCTTAATTAGCCTAAAGTGCCACTGAAAGAAACAGACATTTTTTTTTTCCAAAAAAAATGTAAAATTTAACTTATTTAATTAATTTAGCATCCAGCTTTCTTCAAATCCATGTCTTCCTGATCATGGTCATAGTGTGTCTACAGGCTCCCATAATCTCTGGATGCAAGACAGGAATACTGTGTAGACAATGCGCCAGTCCGCCACAGGGTATAGTTCATTGTTTTAGAAATAAACAGGTTTTCCTCAGAGATAAATGTGTGGCTATGTTATACTAATTTAGTGCTCCTACATCATAAGAAACATCACTCAACATGGCGTGAGTCAAATACTTTGACCAAAAGGGCCTGCAAAATGACTTAACACAGACATAAGCATGCTAACATGCTAACATGCATCTACAAAAGTCTTTCCATTTTGAAGTACATTACAATTACTCTGTTTGTAAAGCCGAATTATTCCCTTATTTTCCTATTCAGCTTTTCTAATAAATGATGATATCATCATGATATCAATGATATAATTTTTTCAATTTGAAAGGAGATTTACTTGTGCATATCCAAAAATGAGTAATTCAGAAGATCTGTTGTTTTCAGAATGAAATTCATAAAGTTATGTTGTCATATATATATAATATATATATATTACATTTAAAGTGAGTGAAGTACTTAAATCAATTTCATTGTTGATACTGTCAGAAAGGTAGTTTATTCAAACTTGAAATTAAATACTGATCAAGCAAAAGGCTTGAAATGTCATTTTACACATATTACATACAATGA
Source organism: Acestrorhynchus altus (assembly GCA_034509495.1). Taxonomy (NCBI): domain Eukaryota; kingdom Metazoa; phylum Chordata; class Actinopteri; order Characiformes; family Acestrorhynchidae; genus Acestrorhynchus; species Acestrorhynchus altus. The sequence goes on along the minus strand of CM067506.1, from coordinate 17,438,421 downwards.
ACATTTTCAGTCCAGTGATAACTAAATATATTCAGATTATTATGGTCATCTTATCTCTCAATATCAGACAGTACATTAGTATTTCTTGTAATGCTAGTATTTCATCTTTCTCCAAAAAAGATGTGTCGCATCCTGACATGTTAGATGATATCCACCACATCTCATTCCAAACTTCTCAACTCATCCTCAAAGCACTGGATAGAGCACCATAATTCTGAGAACACAGTTCAACTGCTCCACAGCTCAGTGCTGAAGGCTTTATATCCTTCTAGCTCATGCCTGGTGTTAAGTATGGTGCAAACAGGTTATCTGGTTATCATGGTTATCTGCTCCAGAGAGTCCTGTTCTAGTAGCAATACAAGAACTACTACCAAGTACACATCTGTGTCAGCAATGGGTACAGCTTATCTCTTACAACCCGAGCTACACACTTTGTGGACAGTCCATTTTCTAAGCTTCATATTTCAGGATGAGAGTAACCTCAATATGCAACCTGCATGCAGACTCCAACTCACATATGCATACATATGCAAATAATAAAAAATTATAAAGGGCATTCAGGTTGTTATTGTATTTAGAGTACTGTCAAGTATTTTGAAGAACTATATATATATATATATATATATATATATATATGTTCTTGTCAATCTAATCATTACAAAAAAACTAATTTTTGTGTCAAAAACACTCTGGATTTCTAATAGCATTTCTGAAATATAAAGTGTTTGTTAGTTCTCTCCTTACAAGCAAAAAACACAAACTATTGTTGGCACAAGAGCATTTTTGATAAAAAATGGTTCAGTTCATTAAAAAATGTTATCTTATCTTAATATTTACATATAATCCTGAACATCCTGGCATGTTTGACGTACCAAAATGTTTTGTCGAATAAAAGTATGTCAAACTATGAAAACATGCCACAAAACTGGCCTACGTTTCTAAAGGTTAAAGCATTCATTTGGGCACCACAAACATTTGGACATATAATATAAGAGAACTTAAAATCATCACTGATTAATCATAGATTTTTGTTCTTCCAGTGAAATGCTTCATAATGATCCATAGTAAGTGATATAATGATGCAGATGCAAAATGATGGAATGCTCCTTCATCTTCCAACATCTAGCTCTGTCACACAACTTTCTCAACAGAGCATGGCTGGCTCTCTTGATGTATTTTCTGCAAACACCAGATGATGACAAATGAAAACAACGTGGATTTGTAAGTGAGATATGCCTGTGTTTTAGTCTTGCACTTGGTTGCACCATCTTCTCAGTGGAGGGTAACTGTGGCCCCAAGCGGTTTACCTAAGTACTTCCCACCAACCAAGGCCCTGCCACTCTTTGCTCTCTGGGTTTCATCAGTGGCTCCCTCAGAGGAACTTGAGTAAGCACTTTTCATGGGGGTCTGATTAGTGGAATCTGGAGCTTGGTGCAGGCCAAGGCTTTGAGCAAGTTCCCTCTAGGCCAGTAAACCTTCTGTTTGTTATGAAAACTTAGAGGCTGGAAGAGTCTGAAGGGTTCCTCTCTTTCTTTCCTTTTTTTTTAGTACAAGCAAAATCCCAGAACTTTGGCTGTGGGCTGAGGTTAATGTTTAATGAGAGAACATGATGCGGCATCAGACTCTGCTAAGAAAAGGGAGCAGAAATGCGGCTTTCTGTGCTGTGATAGTGCTGTCAACATGCAGAGGCATAAAGGCTGGAATTCCACTCCATGTTCTCTGACTTAAGAGAGAATATGTTATGGCTGTTGATTCCACAGTCCAAGAGCTTGATGCCATGCATGTACAAACACGTAAGGCATAACCCTTTCCCTTTCATACCCCTTAAGACAAGAGGAAACAGTTTATTCTCTTTCGTCTTCGTCTTCTCTTTTTTCTCTCAGTGTATCCCATCGCCTCTGATGCCCCTGTGCAAGGCAGTAGGTGCTGTGGGGGAAGTTGGCATGGTGGGCTTGTTAATGTCAGGAACTGTTTTATCTAGCTGTTGCAGTACACAGGGCAGCAGATGCCAAGGTCTGTCTGTCTCTCTCTCTCCCTCTCTCTCTCTCTCTCTCTCTCTCTCTCTCTCTCTCTCTCTCTCTCTCTTGCCATCTCTCTTAAATACACAAAGGATTTCGTAGGATTTTTTTTTGTTCCACAGATACTTCTAATCTTCAGAAGGCTTCTAGAATCTGAAGAATACAGAAGAATACCAACTACAACACTGACATTAGTGGTGACTTTTTTGGTGCATTTTTACTGTGGACAATTAGAAAATGAAAATAGAACACATTAAAACACAAATACATTCATGTGAGAACGGTCAGACACCCTATGAACTATGACCCTATGACTTTTTAAACATATTTAAACATATAAACATTTGATTCCCATTTTCACTACATGATGTTTCTGCTATAGTCTTTGTACAGACAGTCTCAAGCCCCTCTGATACAATAAATAATTATATTTAATTTAACTTAATTATAATCATGATCTATTCAACACTAATAAGTTAGACCCTCAGCACAAAAGGGGATTGATCACTTCTCTGTCTATGAGGTGTTTGGTGTATTCTCCCTGTGCCTATGCAGGTTTCCACCCCATCTAGGTGGTATTCCTGCCTTGTGCCTAATTTTTCTGGATAGTCTCTGGACACACTGCAAGGTGGATAGGAAGATGAATGGATTAAATGAAAATTTCATACATTACATTCCCATTTTTCTATGAGGATACATCATTTTTGAAGGTTGAAATTCATCCATTTGACATTGAAGAATAAATGAAAATTGTTTGCTTATTCAACTGAATACAGCAACAGAAACTTAGCTCAAACATGCTAGCTTTACTGCCAAAAGCAGCTTATTATTTTCATCAGCATTCAGCCAGCTGTCTGCATCTAAACAATATTACTGAAATATCATTTTGGAACTGTGCGCTGCAAACCAGGTTGACAATGAATGGTTGAAGTGATTAATGTTTTAACCTCAAGAATTTAAAATAAAGCAATTCTAACAGTACTAACAGTACAAATCTAACTCCTTAGAAACTGAAGGAGAAACTAAACTTTGTATGTGTATTTGTATCAGTCATCCCCAAGGTATAATTTTCTTATCTTTCCTGTCTTCTTTATAACTGTGTTGTCACACAGTGTGTGTGTTCTGATATTCAGTGTGACAGTAACATTCCGAACATGCATAAAATTATCATATCACACAGCCTGTCCAACTGGCAGAATCACTCACTGTCTCTGTGCTCTTAATGACACACACCAGGATACTTTCAAACAGTGTTGTGATTTAGAGGAACATGCAAAAGAGTCGTTTTTTCTCCGTTCATGACAAATAGCTTGAGTTTAATGTTTCAAGCCAACACAGTTGCAACCACAGCCACAAACTGGTACATTTGCTTCGAACTGTTGAACTGGAAAAAGCATCCTCTCTTTAAAAAAATAACACCCTTCTCTCTAACACCTACCACCTGCCCCCCAGCCACGACCAAAAAACTACCTCATGATTCAACCCTAGTCAGTTCCACTGTGCCCTTGAGTTCTGTACTTGACCTCAGGTTACCATAGAAGTGCTAGTCCTACAAGTCTCACTCTGACCCATATTTTAACACCCTTGTCTTATACCCTGATTTCTAGTCATGACTTGAAGCAGAAAATTGTGAAGCAAAGCATTATTAAGGCAGCACAATTATAGCCCCGTTTATCATGAAAGGTTTACACAATGTATATGCCAGAGACCATTTCTCAGTGGCATTGAAATGTAATAAATAAATAAATAAATAAATAAATAAATAAATAAATAAATAAATAACATTAAACAAAACCTAAACTTAATCTTGACTTCTTTTGTACCTTAAATGCAACCTAAAACAATCCTAACCCTTATCCTGGCACTATTTCTAAACTTAAACCTAATTGAAACCTAATCTTAATATCATCCTATATTGATACAAGTTAATTGGTTTAACATATTTTGGCAATTATGATGCAGGAGCTGTGGGTAGAGCTATAAAGTTTAAAGGTGAAGGATTTGGGGAAGAAAACAGTTTATGTATAATGTTTCAGGAGATGTTGGCAAAGTTGCAGACTGATGCTCTATAGCGTCAATTGTTGTTCTATGTTGAGACCCTTGTACAAAATAGCTCGCCTCCAAGTTTCAGTCCAATCTTATCCACAAAGGGCCAGTGTGGCTGGAGGTTTTCATTCCAGCGAAATGGATCAGTTGTTTGAAAACTGGCCCGTTGATTAAATAAGTGAGATCAGGTGTCACAAGTGGTTGTTTAGAATGAAAACCTGCAGCCAGAAGGGAAAATCTCGGCAAATAAAATGGGGTTCCAGGACTTGCGGTTCTTGGACTCCTATAACCTCAGTCCCAACCCCATTCCATTCCCTAATCCTAGCCCTAACCTCAACCCAAAACATTATCCTAATCCTGGCCCTTAATCTAAACCTAATCTAGTTAAGATTGGTGGCAGTAGAATATTTATTACATCTTTTTGAGGATATTTTGAGGTGGTTTGTTCTGAACCAGTTGCATGATCTACCCATATATATATATATATGTAGTTGCTGCAAATAAAGTGAACTAAATTCTATATACTTTTATGCAGTGTAATAAAAGTCTTTTGAAAATCAATTGAATGTACTTAGACGTTTCTGTGCTACTGCATCATTGATATATTGCTGATATGTTACTGAATCTAATAAGCATTTATTTGATCTAAAAATGTAATTGGGATACCTATGTAGATTAATTTGCTGAGTGACATCTGATTTTGTTACTTTATTTGTATTTTCCAAAACACCTTTTCAAAATCAAGTCAACATAAACCATAAAAAAAAATGTCTATTTAACTCTTAAAACCCACACTTTGATAAGATAGACTTTTATTATCCCACTAAAATGGACTACACAGTAAGCAAATAAAGTGCAGTAAGCGGACAAAGATGAGCATTATACTAAAGAAAAAATATAATATGCTATAGGAATAAATCTTAGCAGAAAAATATAAATATATAAATTAAAAATAAGAAACTATACAAATACAATACAAATACAAAAATACAAATGTATGCATTTAATTGTAAGGATATTGCATGTTTTACACACAACTGTAGATATTGCACAGCTATAATTAGATATATTGCACAGGTCTTATGTATGTATTTGTCACTTATAGAGTCCTGTTTAGTTCCCACCTGGTGTGTTTTGTTTTGGTCTCTCTCCGCCCATTCTCTGCTGTGTCCTATTGGTAACCCTGCCCCTTTGTAATCGTGTTTCAGCCGTGTTTAATGTTCCTAATGTGAATAAATACTCCCTCCTGTCAGTCTGGTGTTGTGAGTCTTCTGTCGTGTAACCTGTTATGCTAACTGTTGTTTTCGACTTCATGTATTCCTGTCGTGCATCAATAAAACCCCAGCGAGTACTTCCACTCGACCCTTTATTTGTTCAGTACCCCATGTAAGTTACGGTATTGAACTTGTGCTATTCAGTCAGCAGCCGATAGCACATGAATTAGATTAATATAAGATATGGGTCCATGTATAGAGTTTGTGATAGAATTCAGTATGAGAGTTAGGTATGATGATAGAGTGAGGTGTGGGTCCATAGTGTGTTCATGACAGAGAGTGTGTCAGTCTCTGCTTGGGGAGGTTTTGATTGTACAGTGGGGGAAAAGGAACTGCAGTATCTCTCCTTCCACATCACAGGTGGAGTAGCTTGTCACTGACAGAGCTGCCCAGTGCTGTAACTGCCTCCTGTAGTGGGTGAGAGTTGTCCATTATGGATGCAAGGTTGGCCAACATCCTCCTCTCCGCCAACTCCCCCACTGGGTCCATCGCATAGCCCAGGATGAGCCTGTCTAATTTCTTCATTTCAGCTGCTGTAAAGCCACCTCCCCAGCAGACAGTGTCACAGGAATGTGGCCAGGACTGTTCCCTGTGGGGCCCCTATGCTACAGAGCAATGTTTCTGACACACAGACACGTACTATGCTCTGCTTGTGACGTAGTCCATAGTCCATGTGATAAGATGGTGATCCAGTCCTCCTTTCTCAATCTTGCTCCCTAATAAGAGTGAGCTTGAAGGTGTCGATAGGTCAAAGAACATGACTCTAACAGTACAGGACTTTTCAAGATGAGTGAGGGATCTGGGGACTACATAAGTTATTGCATCCTCCATCCATAGCTGGTCCCGTCGGTGGACAAAGATGGGCAAGAACAAGTCTTTCCAAAGCCTTCCTCAGATGTAAGGTCAGTGCCACTGGTCTGTAACCATTCAAATCACTGCGTTGTGCAGTTTTTGGGATAGATACTAGTCTTCCAGAGTCTGGCACTCTCTTCTGTTACAAGCTTAGGTTGAAAATGTCCTTTACTATCCCTCACAGTTGGTCTGTGCAGTGCCTCAGGATCCCTGGGATGACGTTGTCTGGACACACTGCTTTCTTCCAACTCCCACCTCACTTGTTCCCTGTTTAGGGACAGAGGAGGGCTGAATACCGGGAACTAAAAGCAGTGGTGCAAGCTGGGCTGAGGGAGGGTAAGATACCAGATCAAATCTGTTGAAGAAGGAGATAAAGTCATTTGCCCATTGCAGGCTTCTTACAGGCTGTCTGCTGGACTTCTTAAAACCTGAGACTTCAGTTGTGTTGTTCTGTTGCAGCTGGCTTTCCATTCTCTTGGGGGCAGTTACATGCTGTTTCTAAGCTTCATATCTACAGATAAGAGAAACCTTCAGACACAATATACATATCATAACAAATTACAGATTACTGTAATCTAAACATGGAGGTCTGTCATTGTTATTCATTATTAGCTAATAATCCACCTCAGAAAACATTTAAAATTCACTAATTTTTAACTGAAATAAACCCCAGTTTAAATGCCAAAGCTTTGTCCATGTGTACTTGCTTAATCTGCATGTAAACTCCAAATGATCAGCAATTGGGTCATAGAAGAAAATTAGAATGAGTTAAAATACCAGAATAAAAGTCCTGAGAAAGGATAATACTGATACATACAGAAAAACACAATAATAAAAAAGGAATATATGACCTCATTTTTATTTCACTATCAAGTATTTTCAAGAACTTATTATACATATCCTTGTCAATCTAATTAATACAAATAACTGCAAAAACACTCTGTATGATCAATTTCCAACAGGATTTCTGATATGTAAATTGTTTTATTTTTTATAAATACAAAACTACACATTTTTACATCTCAAATAAAGACAAATAAGAGTAGCTCTTGTTGTTTAAGATCTCATTTACCTTGAGTTAGAGATGATAAATGTCCTGAGATTCTGTGCTAGACTGGGCTTTCAATGCATTACACCTCTGGAGAACAGTGTTTTTCTCCATGGTAATCTCTCAGGAACTTCACCAATGTTTTCAACAACTTCACTACATTTATGCAGGCTATCAATTGGAAAAGGTTCCTGAAGATCCCCAGCTGTCATCCTAAGGTTTTTGCCATGTTTTGAGGATTTCATGATGCCCCATTAATCTTTGATCGCTGTGGGATGCCAACTCCTATTGAGAATAGCATCAATTTAGTTAAATTCATAAAAAAGTGTGTATCTGATGGAGGAATAAATATGAAATAATTCTCTGGCAACTACAATTTTTTTATTTTGAGGTCAAACACAACCCAGCCAGAATTGGAACACCAGATTCCACTTTTCTTCTTTTCCAGTGATCATTATCTTCACTGTTCACATACTTTAATTTCATTTTCCCATCAGTGATCTTGATTGTTCAAACGATTTATTCAACAGTAATGGAATGTAACATTTGTGTTAACAGACTATTATTTTGATCCAGATAAAGATTAGATCAGATTTTAATGGTTTTTAATACAGAATTCCAGGTCTGGGAGAGGGGGCCTAACTTTTTAAAAGGTATGTGAGGTGATTCAGGATGGTAATCATCATCAGGTTCTATGTTATTGAAATATATTACTAATATTTTTACATCAACATGAACAGTTTTTGGACCCCTGGTCAAATTTTCCACACTGTAAATAGTTCACTGGCAGGAAAGATTTACTGATCTCCAGAAGGTATAAAATTAAAGGTTAAATCTTTTAACATTTTGGAGTAGGTATATTTTATTTTTACCTTAAAATAACAGCTTTATATACAGGTCAGCTTCACTGGCCTGTAGTACAGAGAATATTGCAACTATCATTGCAACTTACTTTGCTAAGTTTGATAAAGAAAGCACTCAGTTATGGCTATCATCATCATTAGGAAAGGCCAGATATACAAGTACAGAAAGTACAAAAAGCTTTATAACCCCTAAGCCTCTAAAAGCCTGGTTGCAACAATCAGCAGCCACGTACTTTTCTAAACAGCTGCCTGGTAATCTTAGAATTAAAATAAATGAATTTCATACTGTAATTAAGAAATCAGAATTAACATCAACAATTGTCACGTTGTCAAGGTCTGGAATATCAAGACTGCTCTAAGGATTGTTAGAAATACAGGTCAAATCTTGTTTGGCAGCAAAAGACCATCAGGAGGACTCTGGAGTGGTGTTGCACTGTTTAACTGCAGTGACACCTACACAAATAAGATAATGGAAAAGCTAGCAGAAGAAAACTCTTTCTACAAGCTCACTGCACCACACTGGACTGCACACTCACCTAGTCAGTGCAGGGTACCCAAACTTCAGCCCTTTTCTTTCTTTCTTTCTTTCTTTCTTTCTTTCTTTCTTTCTTTCTTTCTCAATTTATTTAGTTAGTTAAAGTCAGAATGTTAGTCAAGAATGTTGATTCATTATTTGTAACGATTAGATTGACAAAGATGTTTGTGATAATATGTAATTCAAAATACTTGTCAGTAGTCCAAAATATAAAAAAACACAATCTGAATATTCTTTATTATATATATTTTTTATGTATGTAACAGTATTATCTCTTCTCATGACTTTTATTCTGAAATGTGAACACTGTGAGAAAAAAAAAAAAAAAAAAAAGCTAATTTCTTCTCATTCTATAACTCAATTTCTGGGTCAGTGGCCTAATTACGTCCACCCTTTTCACTGAACAGTCAGAGGCTGCATGCAGGTTGAGCATGTACACATGATCAGAGCAGTAAACATGCACTGGAAAGCTCCTTTTGCAATTACACTAGAAATAAATTAAGTTGGTAACAAATGAAGTTTAGTTGTTTTCCAAACTGGATTACTCACTGATAATTCATCACACAATGAGACTGCTATACGTCATAGCATGTAAGTCATCATCATGGGGGTAGGTCATCATCATGTCTGTAGGTTTCAGTGATCCAGAGATATGAGACCAAGTTAACAGCATGTAATTGCCTGCAAAATGCAGTTCACAGGTTCAAAATAGACCTCCAGTTAATAAGTAGATATTTTCTATAGAATAGGGCAGGGGTGTCCAATTTTATCCAACAAAGCAGGACCTTATCTGAAGACTGAGATCAACTGAATAAACAAATAGAATCAGGTGTGCTTCAGCTTGTTTGGAATTAAAACCTGCAGCCACATTGGCTCTTTGTGGATAAGATTATATACCCTTGGTTTAAAGCAAGAGGTTTGGTTACAGATGATGAAAAAATGTCATTAGGCAATCAGACTGAAGCTTCATACAGCATAGGTGTGCACAAATGCATGGTATTATTATTATTTCTTATAATGCTAATTTGAAGTTTTATAGTTTTATGTATAAACTGCTGTAGGTTTTTAAAACACACAGTACCATCCTCCACACATCAGAACAAATCTACACCCCTTCTAATAACTATATTTAAAAAAAACGTTGTCACAGGTCATTTAGTGTGTGGTTCTTGGACATTCAGGATTCAGAGAATAACCTTGATCATTATTGGCTTTAAATTGCTGTACATGTCCTCTTAGTTCTGCACAGATGGACTGCTCTTTATTTTAATTTAACACATTTTACATTCAGAATCAATTCTAAATTCCATGTCCTTTCACCACTGCTAAATAAGGCTTTTTGTCTGGATATCCATTCATCCCTTTTATATAGCATATTGGTTTGATTGTGAAAATGATAAGTTATAGACTTGTGCCAGAGGTTACAGGGGTTTAAAAGTCTGAAAGGCATCATTTCCCTCAACAGGCAGCTTGCAAAATAAATATTTCAAGAAAATGTCAGAATTTTTGTGGCACTATTCTTTTTTATATAGATTAATGACCTATGTTAAGCCACATATTTGAAAAATGAATACATTCACATAAATGTACAAATTTGAACATAACAAAGCAAGTGACTTAGACAAGTGTGTAACACATCTATTCATAGCATTGTGGAGAGAAAGGAAGAGTGAACTCTTAGTTGGGCAGAAAGGAGATGAGTGGTCAGGGCCGCAGTCAGCAGCTTGGGGGTTTGATCCTGAGTGGGTATCAGGGGAAAGAAAACTTGCACTGGTGTGCAGGTGTGTATATTCCAAAGTCAGTGGTAATGTTATCCAGGGTAAAGCAGTTAGAATTCCATGTATGTAGTGCACTTTCCATGTAAGCTGTAAAAAACTATTCTTACCAAATAGAGTGCACTGAAGAATATGTAGGCAATAGTAAAATCTTTTTTCAGGTTAATGCAGAACACTTTAATTACCAGTTCCGCAATGCTAAAAAATACAATTCAATACAATGCAGGATTGCTCTTAGGATTGTTAGAAAAACAGTTCAAATCTTGTTTTAACTGTGCGGGCAGTTACATGCCATTTTCTAATTTTTACATCTGAGTATCATAATAATCTACAGACATGACACACATATCAAAAACTATCATAGAGTTACCCTATTTAACTTTGGTGTGATAAACTATCAACGAGTAATTTTGGAAAAGCTTGGAAAACAGTTATTAGATGAAAAAAGGTTTTTATAAGGAAAAAACAATATGTCGGAGCAAGTACTTTTGATCAAACAACTCAATTCTGGTCATTTTTACATCACAAATGAACAAACATTTTTGTAGCCTAGGATGTCCAGAAAATAACAATATCTGGCATGTCTGAGTGTCTCCTATAAACTTTTCTAATCTTTTGGTGAATTAATGTATTTAAAACTATAAAAACATCCCACAAAATTAGCATAAGGTTCCAAAGGTTAAGCTGGTATTTAATTCAGCTAGATATAAGTGATTTTGAGCTGTTTTCTGAGCTGGATTACTAGCTGATAATTCATCAAACAATGAGACCGCCGTGGTTAGATGGGGTAAGTCATCATCAAGTCAATACCACACAGGACTTTACAGTGTGGCCTTGAGTAAATGAACTGCTGAGCACCAGAGCCAGGCAAGTTATTTCTTCAGAATATATTTGTGGCTTCAAAGCAAATGCTGCACTTAATTCTACACATCTCATGCCTTTTGGCCTTTGCAGGCATTTCATATCTGAGAGGTGTGGACATTAGCATTGTGTCCTGTGTAGAAGTATGAAGGTCAAAGCAGACAGCTAGGTTATTTCTCATTTTCAAGATTCTGGTATATGACAGGTCAGGAAGCAGCCTGGTTATAATAATAATAATAATAATAATAATAATAATAATAATAATAATAATAATAATAATAATAATAAAGAGGAAACATCCTGTCACAAGCTTACAGTCTTGCTCCAGTCCACAGATTCAGTGTGGCACTATGCTGGAGCACTAGCTAAACTCAGCTAAGCAAATTATCTCAGACATCAAGAACATTATTCTTTTTTTTTTATTCATTTATGCCTTCCAGTTCTTTTAGGTCTGATAATACATCAGCCTTAAAGCCAGCTGCCTAAATCATCAGCCTAGTAATTTCTTCTTTGATGTCTGCAGCCTGTGCTTCAAATATCATGTCCAACTGAAACATTCCCATAGCTCATCAGAACATGCTGTTTGGACCTGCTAAGAAATGGCTCACTATTAGTCAAGTGGCAGACTGAATACATATGTCAGGGTCAGATTGCCAGGAATGATATGCATACCATGAATTTGCCTTGGCAGCATGGTACATGAAAGGACGTACAAGGGCAAGTGCAAATAGAGCGTACTTTAAAACATGCATTCATGCACACAAATTCAGATGTGTTGCTGGGTAAAGTGTTATCTGAGTAGGGAAATAAGACATAGAAACATTGAACTCTCAAGAGATCCAGGATGTTGTTGTTAAATTTCCCCCAGTCTACTTGAGAAAATGTGAAAGGAAAGTTAAGGGAGCCTAAACAACAAAGTAAAGGCTGTGATTATTCAACTCCAGCAGGTCTAGGTTTAACAATTGAAAGGAAACAAGAGAGAGCACATAAGTAAAATGCCCCCTCCTCTTCTATAGACTCTGTAAATATTAATGCTCTTTGAAATGATTACATAGTGATTGCAGTTGAGGTTTTTTTTCCACCAGAAACACAAAGTGTCTGACAAATTAACTTGCAACCCACTGCGATCATATTCAGACTTGAAAAACACACAGTAAAAAAATCACAACTGCTGTATGAGTGTGATTTTTAAGAGGTGTTGCCTGGCTGCAGGCAAGGAAGGAAACTGTTGAAATAAATCTCCACACTTCAAGGATATATGTGTGTGTATGTATGCGTGTTTGCCCCCAGCCATGTCCTCCACTGACTCTCCATGGGGATTTGCACATCAGATCTCCCCTACTGCTGTCCTACACACACAAACACACACGTGCACGCACACACGCACACACACACACACACAGACACACACACACACACGCACACACACACACACACACACACACACACACACACACACACACACACACACTCTGTTCCAAACTCACTTGTAACTTGGTCTACAAAAGATCATGAGATGCCCACCTACTGATCTGGAAAATATCTATGTGAATCTCGCAACCCGACCCCCATTATTTACATTTATATACTCCATTCATTCCTCAGATATGATTATTATTATATTGTCAGGTATGATTATATTAAGGCATTACACCTCACAGAGCCAGGCTACTCAGATGAAATCAGAGCCATTACCTCCCTCCCTGTCATTGTGTGTGTTACAGCTGACACATCCCATCTCACCGCACGCAGCAAGGTCGCCTCTGTGATAGCACTCAATTAGAGCAGTGACAGCAATAATTCAAACAGGACAACATTATCATTTAATTGAAAATGAATCCCATTATTATATTTTAATTGTCTGTCAAGTCAATAAATTAAGACGACGTCTTGTCAACCAAGCTGGATTGCACACACCAGGGACAGTTTGTTCAGGATGATTTTTTAAACTTTATTATTAGGTCCCTTTAATTAATATTGTGCTTTTTATCTTATAATCAGATTAATTGTTGATGTCTGATAATTGGACAACAATCCGCTTATTTTATTGCCTTCTTCATAATTAAACAGCTAAAAAAAGATATTCTCTGAGGTCGTATTCATATTCATTTTACACTAATCCATCTTAAAAATTTGAAAACAATTTTGTTCATAATGTAATTTAAAAAGTCAAATATTAAGTCATGTATTTTATATTGATTTAAAAAGACAATTATGTTGTCACAAATTTTGGATATTGATACGATCTGCTTAGTATTTATGCAAACTCGAAATGAAATGTTCTGATAATTATTTGATTTTGGATTTCTGATTTTCATTTGCTATAAGCACTATAGGCCCAACACAAAAATAAATGTTTGAAATGTCACTTTACTTGTAATGAATAACAAATGAGCTTACATTTTAATGAATTATAAACATGAATAAACATTTTCATGATATTCTATTTTTTATGATGCCTTCTTCTTCTGAGCTCCTCAGAAATCACCTTTGTTAGTGCCACTGAAATCACCTTCAAATAATCTGCTAAAACTAAAGTTTCACATATTTTTCCACTCACAGATTAGCAATATTGGATAATTTTCCTCAATAAATAAATTATTCTTGTCTCCTTTGTTTGATTTGGTTCTTCCTATTTATTTATTCTTCTTTTAAGACTTTTAGGTGTGGAAATCTGAAGTTTTGTGTCTAATTTATGCAGACTTATGCAGAAAATTCTAAAGGGTTCACAAACTTTCAAACACTACTGTATATATTTAATAGCTGCTTGAAGGTTTGAAAACAACCCTATATCTCTCACTAACATAGAGAGAGGAAAAATGGAAAAATGGAGGAAAAATGGTGTGTGTGATAGAGAGAGGGAACGAGAGAATGATACAATATAGAGAAAGAGACTGAGATGATGGATGAGACGAGAAAGAAGGGTTTCGACTGGAGGGACAGAAATAGTCTTCTATCTTGGACGTCTCTGGACTATGTGCATCACTCACTTCATTATGATGAGTGACCTCATTTTAGACATAGAACCTATATGGGTGAACCTGATTCCCCCCTCCCCTTTATTACAGACACACTATGAGCAGCAAAGAACACTATAATAACCAGGCCTTCTTTAAGATAAGATAACCTCCACACCTGAAAGTCCAAACCTAAGTTCAGTTTTCTTACGTTGTTTACCTGTGTGGGCTGCATCTCCCTATTCCTGATACTGATAGGTTTATTAAAGTGTGATGCCAATTTGGCAGGTTGCTTTTCCTGAGCAAAAAAATGCACAAACAGATTTATTTGGTAGCAATAAAACGTATCAATTCACCAGATGAACACACTCTTAGTGCAACAGTTACGTAGTCACTTACAGATATAATCTTCTCCATATGCTAGCACAGCTTTTCACTTTTACTTTTGTACAGGTTCATTTTTCTTCAGTTATTTAATGGGTAAAGACAGCCTCACAAAACTTCTTATAATTGGTACTAAAGTCCAAACCATCCAAAAAAAACAATCTGCACCACAGTTCACTTGAATCCAGACCAAGACATCCTCTTTTGGTTGGAGCAAAGTTTGGAAGTTTGGTCCAGACCAAACAAGCTGCTGTGAAAGGCAGCTCAGCCCATGGTCAGGATCAAATGAACAACATTTGGTCTGACCAAAACTGGTGTACTGTTTAATAGTTTCAGTAGCAGCTTAATGGCTAAGCCTGAACTCATTTTCGCACCAGAGTTTGTTTGTTCTTGTCTTGAACCATAAATGCGAAAAAGAGCAAAAATTTTGCTCTAGGGTTTGTTTGGTTTCACACTTGGAAAAATCCAAGTGCAACAAAACGCGTCACAACAATCTTTCCACTTACTGGTCAGACCTGTCTGGGACAGGATCAAGAAAGTAAACACAGCAAGAAGGTCCTGTGTTCTGGACTAATTTTTATGTCTGTTCAGTTTAGCAAAGGGCAATGGTAGATATGGCATTTGTTTACAGCTGTAGTAATTATATAGGCAGTATAACAAATGAAACTACCTGCTGAGCAGTTTAGCTCAAACTTGAATATACCTGATAGGTGATAGGACCTGATAGAACCAAAGCAGATACCACCTCCAAATTTTCACTGCAGTTATTTTGGTCCATATCCGTGTGCAATCACTCTATCCACACCTGCCCAAATCTTTTGAAAAAGAACAAATTTGACCTTTGTTTGACTAAAAAGTGCAGATGTGGAAATGCCCCATTACTATACATTACAATTACAATAAAACAATAAAACTATATAAAACAATAAAAAAGGATATAATAAGTGGGGTTTAAAGAAGAATAAATCTATGATAGCTAACAGCCAGCTGGGTTCTGGCTCACATATGCGTTGTAATTCCTTTAACATTCCCATGGTTTTCTGTGTCTATTCTGGAACACATACACAGAATACTGAAAATAGGGGAAGTTGAGTATTTTAAGAGCATGTATACTTTTAAATCATTTATCACGAAGAGTCAAACAGCACACCCCCACCCCCATGTCCACACACACACACACCCACACACCCACACCCTTCTCCCCTCTCACTCTCTGCCTCTCAACAGATGGGCCATTAGTGTGCCTGTTGCCACGGTTTTTCGGCTTGTGCAGGAGGAGGCTGTGCCAAACCCCTGCCGGCTCGACTTCACTCACTAAATACTCTCTCTCTCTCTCTCTCTCTCTCTCTCTCTCTCTCTCTCTCTCACTCATTCTCTCACTGTATTGACATAACAACACAATTATTAACAAACAGCCCACAGCTCAATGTGCTACAGCTTACAGTGATGGGGAGGAGAGGAAACCTACAGTAAATATTGCATACCTCACTTTATCCCCTCACAAACACACACACACACACACACACACACACACACACACACACACACACACTCACGCTCAACCACTTTTCCACTTTTACAAATCCATGATTCCTTTCTTTAGTCTCACTGGTTGCTCACTATAAAAAAACAGTGATAAACAGAACAGCACTGATGTTTTCTTTGTCAGAAGCTAAGAAAATTCATCTGCAGATGCATAACAAGGACACCAACGAAGTGTATGGCTGTGAGAGGAAGGCATTTAAAAGGTTTGCCAAACGTAATGGAAATGTCACTCATGTCTTATTTACAGTGGGGTGGGAGAATTGCTGCTTTTTTAAGCTTCAAGTTTTAATAAATATTTCTCTGTGTTTAAGGGCACTCATTTGAAACAGCAGCTTCAGAAGCACCATCAAAGACTGGGGGTATAAAAACAGCATACACCATATTACTCTTCTTTTGTTTCCAGTAGCCATGATTTTAGAGGAAACTGTGACTTTGAACTTGTGCATGAGTATGTACAGTGTGTGAAAATCAAACCATTCTTATTTCTCACTCTCATATGCTCTTAGAAATAAAGGCCCTTTGAGTGATGCCACAGAAGAACTATTGTTGTTTGATAAATGTGTCAAAAAAACATTTAAAGAATTAAAGAAGTGAATTTGAAAGTTATTCAGACCAAAATCCTGTTTATATCCCATTTATTATGATATATAGTTTATTTTGTATATCGATTGTTCATTCTATATAATGAAGCCAATAATTGTATACAAAACAGTATTGTTATATATTGCTAGGAAGAGTGGGGATGGTGTCTCTGTGTATACTGTGGCTTCCCCATTCTCCAGTATTGCATAGCAATACCAGTGTTTGTTTGTTTGTTGTCTTTTTAAGCACTATAACACCATACTTGTTTGTCTCGTATGCTACCAGTATAATATTACTTTTTATATTAAAAAAAGGTTCTTTATGAAAATGAAAATAGTTCTTCTATTGCTATCACTGTTATCTTAGGTGTAATAAAGAACATTGTTTTCTATGCTTATTTAATTTCTTTCTTTCTTTCTTTCTTTCTCTTTCTTTTTTTCTTTCTTTCTTTCCTCTCTCTCTCTCTCTCTCTCTCTCTCTCTCTCTCTCTCTCTCTCTCTCTCTCTCTCTCTCTGATGTTGTTTCTCATGTCCATCCATGGTTGGGTGCTATTACCTTCTCTGGTGCCGAACAGAGGAGGATAGGTTCCTCTCTTGATCCTTGGTTCCTCTCAAGGTTTCTTTCTCCTAGCCTGAGGGACATTTTCTCTGACACTATCACCCACTGGTTTGCTTAATTTAGGCTTGGACCCAGTCTTCTGTAAAGTTGCTTTGTGGCAATGACTTTGTTGTAAAAAAGCACTATATAAATAAACTTTGACTGACTGATTGTCTGAAAATGGGCAAGTATCATGGCCAAGTGTCCAGGACATTTTGGTCATTTCTAAACACCAGTTAAAATGAAATTTTGCACAATATATTGTACAGTTTATAATTACTCTAAATATAGAGCAGTGTATCAGAGATATATCAAGGCCACACCATATAGACATATAGGTAATTCAAGTGTCTATCCATCATCAAATTCTTTAAATTATCCAATAAACTGTTACAAATGGGGTCTAGTTCATTAATTAATTATAATAAAAATAAACATTTTGCACAATGTAAAAACAGTACGTTATCATAGATTTAGCAATCAATGAGTTCTGTAAACATGAGGCTTGTTTGGTGACAGTAAATCGTTATTCAAGATATTTGTTACCCCGACCTAGAAGAACTATTTTGAACTATTGTTTTGTTTTGTTTTAATGTGAAATATAAAAACGTAAGTTTTCTTAGAACCAATAAGCCAATAACCAATGAGGAACCTTTAGATTTCAGAGAACTTAAAAAGATTGCAATATTGGGAACAACAATAGATCTCAAGCAATGCAAAAATGTCATAATAAGAACATGTGGCAAAATTTACTTTATATAACTGATCGCTATGATTTGAAAGCACCAGCTCTTCTTTACATTTCATGATTAATTGACCAACAGAAATGGCCTGAATTAATTAATTAATTAATTTCATTTACATTTAGAGTTAACAAGGTTCCATTTATATTTTGAAATATAAATAATTTGTTCTCACACTAACAGTCTAACACAACTGCATTGCTGGAACACTGAAGCCTGCAAACATCCAGGACCAAACAACAAACCTCTGGTCATACATCACAGTCCTCCTGCCTCCCATAATTTGACACTATGAATTAATTTCATTGTTTGTTGTTAGTTGGTTCATTCTGTTTACGTGTAGCACCTGGATTTATTTGCTCACACCTAAAATGTGGGAATGTGTCAGGGGTTTGCAAATGAATTAAACACATTACATGAATACAATTGTAACATACTTTATTCATGTGCAACCACTTAAACCGAATCATATAAATTCAGTGTAGTCTCATAAGTCGACTACAAAACATTTAGATACACTTATCACTGTTTCACTTATTTCTAAATGACTGGAAGCTCTTCAGTCCTCCCCACTAACTGTGGTTCAAAACCTAAATAAACAAGTAGATAAATAAATCAACATTATTCACATATATGTAGCCCCAGAGCAGCAGCTGAATGAAGGAGTTAAAATTTAAGAGATGTTTTGAGTAGTTAAGCATCCTTCTGGTCATTGCCTCATACTCCCATTCTCCCATACTCCCATGACTCAAAAGTCATATTTATTTTGATGCAAATGTTTTTATGTATTTAGGATGGGAAGCTCATCTGCTTCAAAAACCAAATATCTGTACAGAATTAGAGTTGGTATTGATTTACCAGGCTTACAAATAATAGACTACATACATACTATACATATACTTACTATATGGACAAAAGTACTGGAACACCTGTTCATTGAAAGAGTATTGAAAAGATTTGATCATATTCTGTTTGGAGTAGCTACATTTTGGAGCATTGTGGTGAGAACATGATTACATTCATGACAAGAGTGTTACATGATGTTCCACTGCTCCAGCCAGCCTAGCTCATGCCTAGCATTAGGCATAGTGCCAATAGGTTCATGTTTATCTGTTGCAGCGAGTATTATTTTACTGGCAGTATTTATCTACAGTGACTAGACAAGCTTTGTGTCTGACTACATGTTCACGTAAGCAAGGAATGCAGTTTGTGTAGCACCAAGACAATGCATTATGCATTACAACAAATATTTGACATGTAGCTTATTTCTTTCGGCTACATCACTTTTTAAACACTTTTATAGCTAAGAGTCAAATTCATTTTGATGGATTCTTGCCCATTGCTCTTTCAAAATGCTTCTATTTTGTGGTCTAGCCACAGATTTCACCAACGTTAGCTGGGAGAAACCGTGAGGGTTCTGGCAAAAATCTTCAGCTTGCAACTTCATTGAGATATCAGAGAGGATGGATGAGATTGTTGTGGAGGCCCATTGTATGGTGTCTGAGCAAAGCCCATCTTCAGTATCCCCATAAACTGCAGACACATAATTCCAAGATGGAGTTACAGATGTATTGGTGCTGTGGACTGTTCCAACAAAACAATGCATTATGTAACTTATTTCTTGCTCTTTTACTTACTTTTGACTCTGTTCTTTTCACCACAGCTGATTCTATGCTAATTTATTACAGTCTCTTTTAGCTTATTAGCTTTTTAATTTAATCTTTTTTCTGTCTATATTATAGCCATATCTTTATATTTTGTTTCATGTTAGCGGGTATATATATATATATATATATATATATATATATATATATATATATATATATATATATATATATATATATATAAAGAAAAAAAAAGAAAGAAATTATTTTGTTTAACTGCCCAGAAAATGCTAAGCAAAATGCCAGTTTTGCTCTTAGTAGGCCAACAGTGGTCCACTATCCACTTGTTAGCATATAAATAGGATGTAGTTTATTGTGATTAGAAGCAACATCAAAGCAAGAAAAATGAAAGATATTTAATGTTGTTTTTTTATTTGAGAATCATCTTTAGTTATTTGCATTTTATAGCTGCGTTGTTTGCAGTTCACAGGAGGAAAGCAGTTAGTGAGAGAATAAATCTTTGAGCCAACTTGACAACATCCACCATACATCTGTGAACACAAACATCACAGACACTGTGCTCAGTCAGACAAGTTCTGGATTTATATGTTGTGATTGGACCATCCATATATCCAGTTGTTTCCTATCATTGCCACCTGTGCCAATTGATAAGAGAACTGTCTAAGCTGTTGCTCAACTTGCAACTTAATTTATAATATTCATAATGTTCCGCAAAGTAGTTGAACCTAAAATAGTATATAATAATGTCTTGTAAAAAGATTATGAGAGAGTTACATTTTCTTGGGGTGCCCAAACCTTTATATGATGATCTAAAATTACACAAATACAACAACAACAACAACAACAACAACAACAACAACAACAAAATAATGCCTTAATCTTGCTTAAAACACTAAAAATAATGTTTCATCTTTAACTTAATACATTTTGAAATGTTGACAATGTTTGCACAGTATTTGTACGGCTGCCACTTATACTAAATTGGTTGTAAACAGAAGATGCTGGGAGCAGAGTTTATTTTGAATTGGTTGTAGATTGTGTGAAACATTATTAATCTCACTGACATCGTTTATAATTCTTAAGAAATTCGTTGCTCTGTGGTCAGTTCAGTATACTCACTGTCCAATGAAAAACACGTATATCCAAAATATAGACTTGAGAGAAAGCAAAAATGCTATTAACTTTGAATGCAAAATAACTAATTAAAGTCATTGTACAGCATTTCTTTTGGTCTAACCATCATGAAATTACAATATAAAGAACTGTCAGATTCACTTTATTCACAAGTTATTTCCACATGAACAGAAGTGTGATCACAGTCACTGCCGAAAGTCAGGAAAGTGAAAGACAAACTGTGTTATCTTGTATTTCATTTATGTGGGAAAGACTCCACACGATACACCTCTTCTTTTGATCATCACTTCATCACTCTCTGATGATGATCTTGCCGTTGCACCCCCCCAACCACCACCACAACCAGCAGCAGCACCAACAGCACCCCCATCACCACCCGCTGCTGCTGCTGCTGCTGCCACATGAGTTGTTGCACGCCGTGCTGCGCGCACTGGAACCCGGTGCGCTCGCGCTTAAAACGGCCCGACACACACACACACACACACACACACACACACACACACACACACACACACACACACAAGCTCACCCCATCTCTCTCTCTCCCTCTCTCTCTCTCTCTCTCTCTCTCACACACACACACACACACACACACACACACACACACACACACACACACACACACCTTCTGGGGATCACCGAAACAAACAGCTGCTTTCCCTGCTCTCATGCAGCTTCCTTCCACTTAGTGATTTTGGGGGGCGAGGGGGGGGGGGGTCTTTGGAAAGCCAGTGGCGCGCGCAGTCATTTCACACACTCTCGACTCCTCTGCTTCTCTGCGCGACTGTGTGTATGTGTGTGTTTTTCCTGCACCAGCTCCACATTTGGCTGCAGATAAGATGATTCAGGATTCTGTCCACAACTATCGCAGGGCTTGGATCGCTGCTCGCGCCGCGGCGCCGGTAAAGCGGCGCTGAGGGAAGGGAAGGCTGAATCACACACGTCCCGGACTGTATGCTGGAACTTTGAGACACCAGAGGGGCGAGCAAGTGTACAACTCGCTCAGGGCTTTAATTCACCCACTGTTCTCCTGTCTGTCTCTGCTTGGACTCATGGCTTTGCGCAGGATGGACCTGATCGGGCTCTCTCTGCTCCAGCTGGCTGTGCTCGGTGAGTGTCACATCTTTCCTCAGCAGCATTTGGCTACTCTGGCCAGATGTTCCAGGCGTGTTTCCTGTGTCTTCCTGCGTGCTTCCACAGCGGAGAGCCAGAGTTTAGAAAGTTGGGTCAGTAACCTTGGCGCGTGAGCCTGCTTTTAGGAGATCTGACGCTTGGAGGTGAGAGGATTAGGACAGATGTTGAGGCTGATGTTGGCTCTCTGGTTGGGTGTTATAATGACTTGCTGTTATGTTTAATATGGTGCGAACAAGCTCCATCATTCAAACGGGTCCAGTGATCCAGTTTTTCCATATCCCACCTGTTTTCCACGTCCTCACCCTCTTTGCGCGTGGATTGGCTACGAGCAGCGCGCGCTCCAGCACGCTGTAGAACATCTGGCTGCCTGAGCGCTTGAACGAACATCCAATCGCAGCGCGAGGGCGGGGCTAGGCGGAAAACGGGCGGGGAAAAATAGCTGCACTGTCCGCAGCTGGAAGGAGGACGAAGCGGAGAACTGCATTAATCCTTTATGTTCATTCATTTACTGTTAATTCCCTATAAAACGGCATTGACGTGATCACTGATCTCTAAATGGTTCTCCAGTAAAGAACATGGTTCTGTATAGAATCATGAACACTCAAAAACCTTTCTTTGTGCCATGAAAGGGTTCTTTAGGCTGTTGGAGGATGTACTGTAGATGGTTCTATGTACAACCTTTTTGAAAAGGGTTCTATATAGTACCAAAAGGGTTGTACTATTATTGCACGTTTGATATCATAACAATAGTACACACTTTAAAATGATGGTTCTTCAATGCTTCTGTAAGAAAGTGGATCTATATTAAACATTTGCATGAATAAAGGGTTCTTTGCATGGTAAAATGGTTCTTCAGACTGAATAAGAGTGTGCTGTAAAGGGGTCTATATAGAACCATTTCAATAAGGATTCTATATATCAACAAAAAGGGTTCTACTATTGTTACAATATCAGACTTACTATATAGAACCCTTTTCAAAATGGTTCCATAGAAAACCCTCTACAGCATATTCTCCATCAATCTGAAGAAGCACCGTTACAACCACTGTCTTTACTGATGAACCCTTGAAGAACCCTAATTTTTAACTGTGTACCTAGGGGAAAATGATGATGTGTTTTTGCTTGTGTAAAGTCTGGCGCTGCTCTCTGAAGTAGGTTAACTATGGCAAGAGAGGGACTGATAGAAAGAAATGGAAAGGGGGGAAGAGAGTTTTCTCACAGCATTAAATAACTTAAAATTTGTTACCCTTGTGCTGTGAACCTGACAATCTGTTCACAGCATTACACTGTTTTGCCTCCGGTGAGCCAACTGACAAATTATCAACCTGTTTAGACAAATCTGTGAAAATTAAGTCTTTTCTTCTTTTGGGGGGCTAAAACCCTAATTTGGGCTGTTAAATTAGAAAGGGATCAGCTGTATACCCTCAGCATAATTCTTAATATATTTCCTTTAGATGTTATCATCCAAAGTAGTTTTACCATCTACTTAGCCCAAAGCTTTACGTTACATCACATTTTCAGCACATAAGCCACACATTAACCACCTCAGTGCCTGTAAATTCCTTAAAATGTAATATGCAGCATTTCTATACAAGACCATAATGAGATGTAACACAGGAGCACAAGCCTGACTACTTGCCACCTCTCCAAAGCAAAAACTGGGAAATTTGCATTCAAATGCATGCCCTAAGGAAGCAGCTTTCAAGACAGAGGGGAAAGGTCTTGCACTCTGATAAGAGAAGTTCTTATGGAAAAGTGAGGAACTTGCTGCATCAGTCCAGCTTTAGTGTGGAATTCCAATAACAGGGTTATGTAAGTGTCCTCATCATTAAAACAGACGTGTGCATGCTTTCTCTCCTGAAAACACGCTCACTCACATTTGCACACACACTGCTTTCAAGGTGGATCCTGAAGAGAGGACTGAAGACAGGCAGCCAGTAGCTGGACCTCACTGATAGTTTCAGAAACTTTTCATATTGCAGATGCCAAATGAAAACCACGTGTCTCCATTTTTGTCTGTTTTTGGTTTTCTCCATGGTTAGAACCCTGTACCAATAGAAATGCTCTAAAATTACTCTTAATTACTCTTATTTTACATTATACTTCCATAAGTTAAGAGCATTTTTTACATTCTCCTGTAAACTGATCATTTTGGAGATCATCATTGTACAGTGATGATATGAGTATTTGTCTGCACAGAATGTCCTGAAGTCCACAGAGGTACACTTACTGTAGATTTCAATCGTGATCTAACTAACAGAAATGATCATAGTGAAAATATTTAGATTACAAATTGTGATTATTATTACTGATTACTCCATTGTGATGTGTCTTGCAACATTTCATTACTCTGGACGTTTTAAAGCTACTATGACTATCCAAGCATTTGCATTTGGTGGACCATGTGATTCTTCATTCCCACATATTTGTCACAATCAAGGTTGGGATGCAGTTGAATACAGGTATCAGCAACACCATCAATTGATAATAATACATTATTTAAAAGCCACACCCTCAATTATTAATAACACATTATTTTACAATCAGTGCATGGTGTGTATAAAATATACTTGTTTGACACACTCTTTAGACACGATCAAAAAGAAACTCACCAAATAACGTCTTCACAAAGACTGGAGTGGCTACTTAAGCTTGAGTAAATTGATAAATTGTTCCACTGATCACTGCATCACTGGAAGTAACACTGACATGGTGGTGTGTGTTTTTCTGGTATGAGTGGAACAGACACAGCAGTGCTGCTGGAGTGTTTTATCTCCTCAGTGTCACTGCTGGACTGAGAGTAGTCTACCAACTCGAAATATCCAGCCAAAAGCATCCTGTTGGCATTGATTTATGAGGAGAGTCCTGTGAGGAGAGTCTTATGAGAAGAGTCCTGTAAGGAGAGTCTTGTATGGAGTGTCCTGTGAGTGTTGACACTGTATCCAGTCCCTGTCACACTAGTCCTGTGCGGTCCTGACCATTTAAGATCAGTGTGAATATATGCAGAGAAACAGATGGACTACATTCTGTAATTGTAGAGCTCCTGTTCGGTCAGTGGAGCTGATAAAATAGGTAGTGAGGGTGGTGTGTGTGCGTGTGTGTGTGTGTAATTAAATTCATTATTCATTTTACATTGACTTACATTTAATTTGAGATTTTTTGTGACGTTGATATGCATAAAATATGTTTGTAATTAAGCTCATGATGAATTGCTTGGATTTCCACTGCACAGATGAACTGATTTGTGATTGGTTAGATTCATATTGTGACACCATAATTTACCAGTATTGCAAGTATTTCATCACCAGTTAACAAACAATACACTGTGCAGCCTCAGCATGAACTTTATGGCACTGCTGGAGGCAGATGAGAGTGACGTGTTTTGTTCCTTGGTTTCAGCATCTGCTCTTACCCCACATGACCCCATTCACACACTCAGTCTCTCTTAGGGCTGGCCTAAGGCTGTGGCCTTCCAGTCATAATGTGATCCTAGCCTGCAAGAGCCTGACGCCCAAGCTTTTCTACCAACTGCAAGCGTGCCTGATCTAGTCATGGCCAACACATGTGTTCACTTATGTTCTGCATACAAATACACACTTGTCAACACACATGGCCACACACTGGCACTGCGGTTAAATGGCACCCCTTTTCACTGACCCATAAAAGTTGCATTGAGGTATTTCTCTTACAACAACTGGGCAAGAAATAACATGTACACAAGTGGAAATGAACCTGGGGAGTTGTATTAAGGCTAAGCCACACTAGTGCCTTAGGAGGCATCATGTCTGTAAGGGCCATTTAGATATAAACAATATAAGCAATCAGTTAGGAATCTCGTACCATCAGGGAGCCCCAGGACTAAGATACAATGATTGTGTTGTTGCCATAATTCAGGCAGGGGGCCCATGTGGGAGAGAAAAGAATGGAGAATTCAACATGAAAAATATTGAATTTAGAAGTGTGCCACAGTAACATCAGAAAGGAGTATGAAGCCTGCATATCCATCTGGAGTGGAGAAACGGAGTGGGGGAGAATGGTGCTGCACATCTGGTTGTTCATTGGTCATCAATCATATGTCCAGTTCTTTGTTGGTAAATTATGAGGTCCCAGAATGTGTAAAAGTGGCTCAGCAAGTCAACAGAGAGTGCGAGAGTTTAGAGTTGTAGTTTTTTCTGGATAACATTAGATTTTCATATGGCTGCTGTCCAATAAAAACATTTTTTTCGTTTTCTGCATGGCTCCCTGTGACTCTATACACTGTATAAATATTTCTGAATGAACAGACCACAGTAAAAGGTTCTTTAAGTCTTTAACTTGTCTACTACATTCTTCATACCGGGATGTGGCCTGTAAATTTTTACATGCAAAATTTTTGAATTTCAGTGATTTGCTGCAACAGGCGGATTTTGCATTTGAATTCTGGGCTAAATTCAACTTGGCAAACCTTACAAATTTGTGCACTGACTGTATAAACTATGAACTGCTCTTTACTGTCTCTGCTCTGTCTGAGTCAATATAAAGAGGAAATATATAAAGAGGAAAATTCATGCATGTACTAGTAGTATTGTACACTTTCATTCAGGCCAAAGGATGTGATAGCAATAAAATGTTCTTCAGTTTTGCTGGTGTTGAAACAGTGTTTTTCAGATGTGAAGCTGCTGAATCAAAATGCATGACTGTTTATACTGCTGATTTCTGGCCCTGCTCACAGCTACATTCATTTTGGGGAGGTGTCACGAAATGCAAAAGCCCACTGTGACCGCATCTTTATTCCAAACAAGGATTATTATAATCTGTTGGGTGATTGATAAATTATCTTTAAACATGAGTTGGATGATATGCTTGCAGCCTGTGGAATAATATGGAAGTATATTTGTGCTTCACTGAAAAAAAATTCTGCTGCATTTTATAGTCATAAGGACATGATATAAAATAAATAAATTAAAAATGAAAAAAGAAATAAAATGAAATTCAATAAAACACAGTTGCATTCAACTTGTTCTGGCACAAAGCATAAAGAATATCCTCTTCCTTCTTGTACTTCTTCTTAATTCTCCTTTTTATACAGGTCTATGCATTCCTAACCCCAGTTGTATGCAAGGTCATGCTTCTTTCATTCTGCTGCTGGATTAAGCTTTTCTATTTTTCTATTTGTCTAATCCTTTCAATGCAGTGAAAGCACCAGTGTGAGCATCAGGTAACAAGAAATTCACCTATTACAGAAAACCCTCTGGCTGTAACAGTAACCAACCAGAGACCTTCAGATTCTGATGACACCACAGTCAATGAAGTTTTAATTACTGTGTTCAATTTTACATTAGTTTTCAGTCTAATTTTCAACTCATATATTCATGGGGCTACACAACCCAAAAAATGTGGCATTAGATGTTGTTTCCCCACAACAATAAAATGCAGGGATGGATTACTGATGGCATCAGTACAAAATCATCTGCAGTTGTGAGTATAAGATGAAAGAAGAGTCAACTAAAATAGTGAATGTTAATTCATGAACAAATGTTAATAATGTTGTTGCAGAGTTATTACTGGCTAGTTTTATGGTATGATACAGGTACTAATGTTCTCCCTAAATATTTAGGGTTTTTTTGTTTTTTAACAGCCAGATCATGTAGAAATCATGATTCAATTTAGTCATTGTGCATTAATATATAACCGTTTAAATGAATGAATTCAAATGAATTATTTAAATGCACATTAAACATATATTCTTTTATCTCACTTTTCAGGGGTTTTTGTATGCATATTTTGGGAGAACATGGGGCATCCAAAGACAATTGTGCCCAAGAGCACTGCAATACCATGATTTGTCTGGGAAAAAGCTGTGGTGCAATTCATCACCACTCTGGTGAATTTCCTTAAAGAGGACAGACTAATTCCAGTGCATCTCAAAAATTAATTCATGTTCATGATTTAATTAAAAAATGTAAACTGACATTTTTTAATATTCATTACACGTAAAACGCCAGTTCATGCCTTTTTTTCTTTTGATCACTTTTTGTATTATAAGAATATTTAATTTAGAGTTTGAATAAATTATAAATTAGACATTATGAACATTAAAACAAAAGAAGGCTTAAATATGTTATTTTAAATGTAATGAATATAAAATGTTAAATATATCTCAGTAATTTGGCATTAATAACATAAAAAATATTTAAAATGCAGTGCTAAAGTCTCAATTGCTTCAACTATGAAGATCTTTATTTTTAAATGTATTCGTTCTATATAGCACATGATTCACAAGTGATTCACCAAGAGCATAAATAAATAAATAAATAAATAAATAAATAAATAAATAAAAAGATTCTAGGATTCTACACACACAAAACAACAATAAAATACCTGTAATTCTCAGATGCTGTCATAGACCAGAGAATAAAAATGCTTTCAGTTTCAATGATGCCTCCCTCATATCAGTCTTGAAGTTGTTAAGGTAAAATGGTGCATAATGTTGCTTTAATCTGTAACATAAGAAGTAGCTAGGAGGAAGATCTTTGGGTTCTAGGAGCCTCAAAATGACAGGATGTATCTAGTATATAGAGCCCACCAATTTAAAGCAACATTATATATCTCTTTTAAAAATAACAGGCTTAAAATAATGTTAATGCTCCACTGTCCTAAAATAGTGCTGCTATGGTTACTACCCTGGGCTTAGCATGCTGCTAAAATTTCTATGTAGATTTCTTGAAGATGGAAGGGAAATAATTGTGAGAACTGTATAAGGTTACATAAACCCTGTCATATTTTGTGTAAAATCCTCTAACATATCTCTGCCATGTCATTCCATGTTCTTTTGAGGTGGTTCAAAATGTAGAGTAAGCTTAGACATGTTTTCATGTAAAGCTGCTTTAAAGCTTTAATAAAACTTATTTTTATTATTGTTAATATTGTTATTATTAATATCCTGTATCCTGAAACACACAGGGAGCCAGTGGAAAGATTCTAAAATTGGTTTGTATGTGGATTCTTTATGTTGATTTCCTTACTTTCATGACTAAATGATTAACTATATGGATGGATGGATGGATGAATGAATGGATGGATGGATGGATGGATGGATGATAGATAGATAGATAGATAGATAGATAGATAGATAGATAGATAGATAGATAGATAGTGAAGAAATGCAGTTAAATATATATAACCACACATACTAGTTTCAGCATCATTATGATTAATAGTTAGAATATACCTAACCTAAGTCAAATTGTTAAACTCAACCAAGAACACTTGATTATTCTTGATTATCAAGAATTGTTTTATTATTATTATTATTATTATTATTATTATTATTATTATTATTATTATTATTATTATTATTATTATTATTATATTTCTGTCTATTATTATATGTCTTTGAATAACAGACTCAAAACTGTTATATAGTGTTTCCCCTCAAGTTCAGTATGTTTTTTTCTTCTATTTAGCACACTGGCTCATGGCAATCCTGTTGGTCAACTGCTTCTGCCATGGAAGCACTTTAGTGACGTCAACTCTGTTTGGTTTGTGTTATTCTCAGCTCCTCTTTGCAGTGAGTGCCATTAGGAAGCTAGACCAAGTGGAAACTTTAATAGGGTCCTGAACTTTATGCTTACAATGCAATCATTTAATGAGTACACATACTTATTTTTGGAATGTGTTAAAAAAATAAATTGCCGAATATCCATCTCTACATGTTTATTTAGCCAGGGTGATTGCCTTTTTCTTCCTTTTTTATTTTTTGCTGACTTCAGCCAAAGAAATCATGTTCCAATGCTTCTCATAAAAAGTGCAGTTCTGAGTACAACATCAGGTCACTCAATGCATTACATTTTTCAGATGCCAATCGCTGTGTAAGTGTGTCTTTGAAGCAGTGCTTTTGAAACTGTGCGTCATTGTGGGGATGAGTGGGTCGTGAAGAAGCCGCATCAATACTTTTTTCAGAGCTCACTGAAATGCGTTTTAGACCAGAAGATGGATCCATTCCACTTTGCTGCTTCCAAAGTGCTTATATTAACATTGTTTTACATATGCATGTATGGTCTCGAAATCAAGAGTTGTACCAAACAGCAGCAGATAATTCTTTATCAGTCCCACAGTGGGAAAATTCACATCAACATACATTGGTATATATATATATAGTACTGTACTGTGCATAATTTCTGATCTGTTAAAACTGCACATTACATTAGAACATGCATTGGTTTAACAAAATAGTGTTCTTGTGAGTTAGTCTGAAGAATAAAGCTTAGTTCCAGATTTCTCCTGGATGCCCCCATCCAGTACATGGGTGTGTTCAATTCCATCACCAGCTCACCTGATCCTTTTGGTTCCCCACTTGCTCAGCACATGTCTGTTTCTTTTGGTCCTGTCTCCACCCTAGCTCCACCCCATTCCCACCCGTGTCTTGTTTGTAACCCTACCTGTCTATAATCCAGCCCCAGGTGTTTCTGGTCTTGTCTGTGTATTTAAGGTCCTTTGTTTCAGTATGTCTTGGTTGGTTTTTGTATGTGTTTCTATGTGTTAATGTCAGCATGTGTGCTGTGTGTTTCTGTTGTTATCCTGGTGATTTTGTTCTGTTAAATAAATCCTACCCCATGAGCATGTCCACCTCCTTGTCTTCCCTGTACCTACCTGACACATGTATTATAAATGTTAGTGTTTTACTGAGCATATAAACATTTAACGGCAAGACAATAAGCTTTTGATCCTTTTATTAGTTATATTAGAATATTTTTCATTTGAGTTTGAGAAAAAAAATTATTCACACAGTATAAATTCTCTTTCTAGTTCAGGACATGCTACCACATTCATGGTAAAACTGCTAACCTGACACCTGTCCATAAGGTGATCATCAAAACTCTCCATAAAGAGGTTAAACAATGAACACAGAGATTTTAGAGCACGTCATATTTCCAACTGCTCACAAGATTTATGGAGAATCTGTTTTCCTTTTCCAGTAGGGTTTACTTCCTGTACACAGTGCCACAACTTTATATAGTTTATGACATATTCTTCAAATTTGAGATGTAGGATTTCAGATTTAAGCCATATTATTGCATATTATTACATACTGTGCTGGACACAATGGATTTTGTCCTCTGCATTTAATGCATCCACACACAGTGATATGCACACATAGCAACTAGTGAATTCACACACTAGGGGGCAGTGAGCACACGTGCCCTGAGCGGTGGGCAAACCTATCCATGGCACCTAGGGTACTGAATATGTGTACTGAATATAACAGTTTGCCATTTTGAATAAAACAAAAATGAACCTTTTCACAATATTAAAATGATTTGAGATTCACTAAGATGTACTTAGTGTGCAATAACACATACATTATTCAATGCCAAGGTAAATACAGTTTTTCATTTTAGGGCCCCTTTAATCACATATTAATTAAACAGTTTTGATTAATTGTATAACAAGGCTAGTGGACCTTAGTGAACCTTAGTGGACCTAGTGGACCTTGTGCCTTTGTGGTACTGATCACTATGCAGTCA
Organism: Acestrorhynchus altus; assembly: GCA_034509495.1. Classification (NCBI taxonomy): domain Eukaryota; kingdom Metazoa; phylum Chordata; class Actinopteri; order Characiformes; family Acestrorhynchidae; genus Acestrorhynchus; species Acestrorhynchus altus. Next base: position 17,406,942 of record CM067506.1, on the reverse strand, counting down.
TTGCTTAATTCCTACCATTTAATTCCTAGCATTTAATAAATCTGGAGGACTGGAGCATAAGAGACTAATTAATTCTGCCTTTCCCTGACTAATGTTCATTTAGCATTGTAAGCTGTTCTCTTAGGGGATGGAATAAATTTGTTAGCCACACATTTAGTAACCTTGAATTGTGGCGGATTACATTATGCGGTGCTGTGAGTTTGAGCTTCCTGGGATATGAATTCATTCTGGCACTGTTGCTGCATGTTACCATGTTTAAGGCAGACAGTCTCTCTCTTCCCCCTTCGCTAGCCTGCCCACACTCTGGCCTAACTGCCAATTAACCTATGGTTTCTTGTGTGCCAGATTTAACTGCTTCAGACTTTGATCTACATGTGCATTTTGAATGTAGAGCTAAGCATCTGAATTCACCAAAAATTCAGGCAGGAAATTGTTTCTGTGTTCAGTTTTTTTTTGACACAGCAATATTATTTCACAGTCTGTGCAAACAACCTTTTTGTCTTCTGTACATGCATGTTGTTCATAGCTTAGTCTAATGCAGAGCATATAATCCTCACATAATAACTGTGTTTGGTTGAATGGAATGGCACATCAACACTAAATTAAACTGACCCGCCAATTGCTTTTCTGAGCATGGCAGAGATACACCATATTAAACATTTCATTCAAAATCAGAAACGAACATCAGGAACAGAAACATCAGACAGTGAGTAGAATAATGCCTGTGGCTTGACCATGCAGCATGTACTCTTTTGAAAATGGGTGGAAATTTGCAAATGAGGCTGTCATAAAGTTATGATACTTCATCTCCAGATAGTAGAAAATGAAATATTACTGATATTACAGTAATGCTGATTGTAGTGTTGAATAATTAAAGAGCCAACAGCAGTTACGCAGGTAGGTTGTATAAAAAAGTAGGAAGAGTGGGGCATGTGAAGGCAGGTAATAGTCCATTTAAGTTCACATTCTAGTAATTTAAGATCTGAAGGCAGGCATATGTGAATGTAATATTACCAAAGGGATCTGTGTCAACAGATGGAAGTCAACACTGGAATCCATTAATTAAAAGATTTTTAAAGGACAAGATTCATGAGTAGTGCAAGAAAATAAAAGATGTATTATTTAGAGACATTATTTTAGTCTTTTCGTTTACATTACATTTTAAGATGTAATCGGCTTTGAATTAAAGACTTTAGGCAAATTTTGAGCTGGAGATTTATGCCTGACCTGGCAACCCTGGTATTAAGCATGTTAAAATCTTCCTCCTACATGAATTCAAACTAGCAAGCATTACAACATCTGGCATGCCACGCCTGGAGTGGCAATGAAAGAGACCTCATTCTCCTTATTACAAATCAGTGGAGCGTCGCAATTATTGTGAAGCTGTTATTTTAAGGTGCAACTGCTACAAAATGTTTCTTATGTTTCTTAAATTAAAATCAGACTTGTTTGCTTGTAGGGTGGTGGAAATACCGGTGTCAGAATTAAGCAATAGTTTCAAACAAAGACAAATTTCATATATGATACCATATTAACAAACTGTACCATGTAAACAAGAGAAAAATATAGAGAAATGTTATGACAGAAATAAACTGTTGTAAATTGTTTTTTTAATTTGGTGACAGGAGTGTCGTAGTTTGTCCAAAAAATGTCTGCCAATAACTATTAATGCTATTGATATTAAGATATTTTAACCCAGTTTTAATAAAGTTTTTCTGCTGTCCAATGGAAACCATGTATCTCACTTTTTTGTCCATTTTTAGTTTTCTCCACAGTTGAAACCCTCTAGATGTTCTGTGCAGTGTGTATAGTACAATTGTGAATGAATAGACCAATAGAAATGCACTAAAATTAGTAAAATAAGCATTTAATTTACATTAACTTCCATTCTAATTTAAGAGTAATTTTGCCTTCTCCTATAAAGTTGCCAAGTTGGAGATACACATTTTTCTTTGGACAGTAACAATTTGTTTAAGCCCTATAATTTCTTCAAAGACTGCAACATATAATGAATATCATCTCTTGAGTGACCTTCTACCAGTTTCTATTTCTAATTCAGATTCCACCATTCCACCATAGTTTTCTGCGAATCAGTGGATTCCAAACAATTTCCAAATTCTCAGCTTTGCCTCCACAGTCTCTGTTTGCTTGACCTGACATGGTTTGGGATGGTATCATATGATTCAACAGAGCATTGAAGTATTATACAATATATTGTATCGGTTTATGTGAACTCACTCATAATATCTTAGATGGTTCCAAAATGTCTATACAAACTCAAAAACAGAAGCATGGTTTTTGCCTGGATCTTAGATTCCATTTAAGGATTTATTTTAATTACATCTTTACTCATAATATACTCATGTTAGAGTGTTTGTGAATGAAGGTAATTCTATGAATAGAATTGATCAATAAAATGTTTCAAATAAAGAATGTACTAAGTACTGCCAGATATCAGGCCTTTTCTAAGTGTTTGTGACCTTCCTTTCAAGAATGACCTGGTATCTGGTGTACATTTTGACCCAGGAGGTTGAAATGTGTCATTAGACACCTCAGATTCCATGCTCAAAGGTTTACTATAATGATCCAGCATTTTACATCACATTCAAAGACTTCAGAGTGTATAATCCACTGCAATGGAAAGTAACAACATTTTATAGGCAGATTGCTAGTTATTAGGCCTGAAATCCATTTGGCTCAATTTGGGTCCCTTTTAGGATGGAAATGCCTGAACCTCACAGAAAATTCTGGTTTGTACTAGTTTTATTGAAATGGCTGTAGAATTTGCAGCTTAGAAAGTGTAAAATAGATTTTGTAGCATCACTAATGGCATACTGTTAAAGTAGTGTGATTTAGTCCCTATAATTTTGTTTAGGCAGAGGCAAGATTTTCAATTGCTGCTGTGTTTTATCTACATCTACTCTGGCTGGGTAATAGGTATAAGAAAAAATGACACCTGATATGCATTCTTCTATGTGTTTTCTAGCGTTTCATAGAGCCAAAGATTATTATTGCAGTTTTTGTACTTGCAGGACTTCTGTTGAATCAGTTTGAGTATGTCATTTCAGATGCAAATTCTCAAAAAGTGGCTTAGGGCTCACATGGTCTCTCAACGTGTACAGTGATTGCTTACTCTGCTTTATACACGCACACACACACACACACACACACACACACACACACACACACACACACACACACACACACACACACAACACAGACATGGTTAGATATGGAGCAACAGAAGGCAAGAACCATGCAATAAAACTGTGCTGTGCTGCACAATTGTGTATGTCTTGTTATATGATGCCATTACAATTGAACTGAAAAAAAAAAATCAAGCTTAATGTTAAAGCAGGGCTTCTCAACACTTTCCACATTATAGCCTGACTGTTTAAAACTGGAAAGCATAATGGCCCACAAGAAAACAAAACTCAACCAACAGTAAAATTGTTTTTGCATTTTATTTCCTGAGAATTTGCACCTGATCAACTTCAAAGAACTAGCAATTCCTTATGAAACCTCTGTCCCAAATAAACTTCTTACAGATGTGTTATTAACATCAGATAACACAAATTCTTTAATTCTGTATAAAAGCTGTCTTTGTATGTCAGGCCCCATATCGACAATTCGTCTTGATGCTATCAGATCATATCTGATGTAGTCTGGGTTGGATTGCATCAGGTGCTTGTGGTTGATGCACTGAAAATATTTCATTTGCCTTCTGTTCCTTCTGCTATTATTTGTGCATTTGTATTCATACTCATGTTTATTGTTTTAACACAATTGATCTCGAAAAAACAACTTTTTTCACATTTTTTAAACATTTTTATGATTTAAAGTGCAACAACCTGGCCACTATGGACTACTGCCCCTGAGGAAGGGCTAGCGGACCACTAAAGAATTTTTCATGGCCCACTGGTGGTCCACGGCCCACAGGTTGAAAAACACATCAATTGGAGCTTCATAGAATTTTTAGTTGATATTCTTTGATAATTAGCTCCTATTTTTCTTACTTCTCATCACATCATACAAATGTCTTTAACAAATTAACAGTTTCCAGTACTGGAGTAGTGCATTGCAATTTAAAATATCCCTTTATTATCAGCAGCATTTTGACGGATACATTAAATAGATACATTAGGATATTTGAAGAATGTTTTTTCTCTTTTTTTTTTGGAAAAACATGTCAATTGCATTTATAAAAACTATAGAAAAATGGTCCTGTAAAGTTGCACTCATAGTGTTAGGGTGTGCTGCTTGAACATGAGAGTGAAGCACACTTGGGATGAGCATGGTTGTTAACTAGTCTGTCATTAATATTAGGTATGGATCTTTGAACTGTGTCCATGTGTTCCAGGAACCATGGAATGAGGATTACTCTACTTTTCTGGTAGTGCAGATCTGTCTTTATAGTGATTTATCATAAAAGGATGCATCTTCATTTGTTCAAGTGGGATGTCTGACTGCACACATAGCAATAAAGTCCTCCACAAATCTGCATCTTGTCGCCAATGATTTTGTTGCTTATTCTGTTGATATTTGGAAGCGCAGTCTTACTGAGCCAAATCTTGCCCTGCTCTTGTTGAGGCATTTTAACTTGGTCATTTAACTTGGTCACTGCCGAACTGTTTCTGTGTCTTGTCTTAACTTTGGCAAAGCTGAAAATGCCTGAACATTTTTAAAGAGACCTGAACTTGATAACATCACCCCCAGCTCCCCCAATCCTGTATTATGTTGGCATGTGTAGTAAGCTCATTGTCTGAAAGAATAAATAATTTTTTTGGTGAGACAATGTTTTTAATTGAATTTTGCACATTAAAATTTTTATACCTTCAGTTTTATATATCAATTCCACAATTTCATCTGTGTTTTCCATGTCTTGGAAATCACACAGTCTTAATAAATCCATGTTGAACTTCACATGCTTTTATGTCTGGATTTGATTTTGCTTTGAGTGGAAGCAACCATCACCTTGACCATAAGTGGCTCTCACTATTGAAGCATCTGGTGTTCAAGGACATTCAACCCGACTGTTAAGAAGTTGGGTCATTGTGTAAAACAGAACTAGAAACAGAATACAATGATTTGCAAGCTATATTCAATTGAATACACTACAAATACAAGATTTATATTGTTTAAATGGATAAACGTTATTGTTGTTGCAAATATTAACACGTTTTGAAACACAGGGGCACTGTGTTACATCACCTTTCCTTTTTTTTTTCTTAATTTTTACCCCCAATTTTCTCCCTGCTAATTTTATACATGCCTGAGTGATCCCAAGTCATCCCAAGTGATCCTCCAATCACATGTGAGGCTCCTGATGCTAGGGCAGCATCACATATTTAGAGGACAAGCACATGTTTCCTTCAAGACATGTGATGTCTGCCTACAGCCTCTTTTCGAACTGCTGCCATTTTCATCTTCTCCAGAAAGCCATCACACTTTTAGGAGCGCTCCAATGCAATGGCCATCAGACACCTGTGACACCCAGCATCACATAAAGCATGTGATGTGGGGTGAGAGTGTCATCTACCCACCCAGTGTGGGAAAGCAGGCTCTCCTCCTGGACCCCAAACTTGTGATCCTCGGATCATAGTGCTAGTGCCTTAGACCACTGAGACACTCAGGGGATCACTTTTCCTTTTAACAACAGGCAGGTCAGTGTAGTACCTGCATGTAGTAACTGCACTCTTTAACTGCACACCACGCTGTTGTAACACATGCAGAATGTGTCTTGGCATTGTCTTGCTGAAATATGCAGGGACATCCCTAAAAAAGATGTTGCTTGGATGGCAACACATGTTGCTCCAAAACCTGTATGTACCTTTCAGCATTAATAGTGCCTTCACAGATATGCAAGTTACCCATTCCATGGGCACCAACACACCCCCATAACATCAGAGATGCTGGCTTTTGAATTACTTTTCCTCTGTGGCCTAGAGGATACAATGTCCATGTTTATAACAACAATTTGAAATGTGGACTCGTCAGTCCACAGGACACTTTCCCACTTTGCATCAATCCATCTCAGGTGAGTTTGGGTCCAGAGAAGCTGACAGCATTTCTGGGTTTTGTTGATATATGGCCTTTGGTTTGCATGGTAGAGTTTAAACTTCAACAATCTGTGTTCACTGACAATGGATTTCTGAAGCATTCATGAAGTAATATCTGTTACAGAACGTTTGGGTTTTAATGCAGTGCCATCTGAGGGATCAAAGGTCACAGGCATTCAGTGTTGGTTTTCAGCCTTGCCGCTTACTTGCAGAGATTTCTGCAGATTCTTTGAGTCTTTTGATGATATTATGGACTGTAGATGAAGAAATTCCTAAATTCCTTGCAATTGCACATGGAGAGATGTTGTTCTCAAGCTATTGGGCTATTTGCTCATGAAGTTGTTCACAAAATGGTGAACCTGGCCTCATCCTTGCTTGTGAACAACTGATCCTTTCAGAGATGCTCCCTTTATAGCCAATAATGACACTCACCTGTTTCCAATTAACCTGTTCACCTGGAGGTGTTTTTTGAGCATTCCTCATTTTTCCCAGTCTTTTATTGCCCGTGTTCCAATTTTTTTTGGAGTGTGTTGCAGGCATCAAATTCAAAAATAATTCGTAGTATATTCATTTGAATATAAGTTGAAAAGGATTTGCAAATCATCGTATTTTTTTATTTATGTATTACACAACATCCCAACTTCATTGGAAATGGGATTAAATGTGCTAGTTCCTGGATGTCAGCTTCAGTTCAATAGTAGTGTCCCTGAACTACTGCTAAGCAGAAACATCACAGTTAGAGGAGTCATAACACTTTTTATTACACTTTTTCTCAATCCATGAGAGAAATGATATTGCTTGATTTTATCAGTCAGTTGATATATTGGTTAGCCTCAAGTCCATATCATTAGATCCATTGTCCCTGAGCATTTCCGTAGACATCACCGAATTCCTGACATGCCTCCTGATGGAGGTCTGTTCCTCATACATCACTAGCTCACTCCAGAACACCTATAATAAAGACTAAGCCTGAGCCACATGAGTTTGGTGTGCACCCTTGTTCAGATGTGTTGATTCATTGTACTGCTCAGTGAGTCATTACATCCAAATCTGCCCCTGTCATCCATGTGATTTCTGTGCACAACGCCTTTGTGCAATTACCGCCACTCAGACACTAACAAAAAAAGAGCAGGCGAGGGAAAGAGATAAAGAAAAGGGGAGAAATGAAGACTTGTGATTCACATAATGTGAGGAAATAAAGACCCACTTCCAACATCTCCCCAACCCACCCCCACATACACACCCCAACTGCACCCCATGCGGACTGGGCCAAGTGCATGTGATCAGTGGAGGAGGCAACAGAGACCCTCATTATGTTAACAGCCTGTCATTCGTCTGCCTTTTGTTAAAATGCGATTATACTGCTGGGGCAATTACCAAGAGGCACTGTAAAAAGAAGCTGGCATTTCTGCAGTCCACATCCGGCACACAGACAGGGCAAATGAAGGGCTTGTGCATTATCTGGAGCGATTTCATCTCATCAGGAAGGAAAGAAAGGAGAAGAAGAGCCTTACCACCTTGCACACAGGGAGTGTTCTTGTTAGGCAGGCGTGGGGCTGGTGGCGCAGTGGGGGAAGAAGAGGGCGGTCTCACGCTGAGCGGACTTCAACCAGTCACACGAATACAAATGAACAGCATGAGGTCCCGCAGCTGGGCCTTGTGTGCGGGTTTGAGCACGCGCGTGTGTGTGTGTGTGTGCTAAACAGACAGAGGAATACAGATGAACAATGCAAGGTCTCCTGGCTTCTTGGGGCATGTGTGTCAGTTTGGGAGTATAAGTATGTGTGTGTGTGTGTGTGTGTGTGTGTGTGTGTGTGTGTGTGTGTGTGTGTGTGTGTGTTTGTGTGTGTGTGCGCATGCACACTGAATGGACTACTATCCCCTGTGGCTACATCTCAAGGCACCTGGGCAATATACAACATCACCTCCAAACACAATGTGAAGCTCGCCACCTGTGGTGCTGACATGTGCCTTTAGGTTTAGGTGTGAATGGGTTTTTAGTGTAAGTGACCCCCACCTTGACCATTAGAAATGCCTGGAGTCATCTGTGGAGAATGTGCTGGTTTCTGGGTTTCACCACAGTGATATGGCAGTGTGTCTGAACTATTGCTAAGCAGAGAAATCGCAGCTGGAGAAACATTAGGATTACTCAGGGTCTCAGCAGAACAGTCCGGGACTAAAATTATTGCTTTGTTGATTGTCAGTTTTATTTTACACACTGCACTTCATACTCCCATCATACAAATTTTTTTACATGTACATTATTTAGCACTCACAAGCCAAAAACACAAATATTTTAGATGCAAGTAATTCTTAAAATCAAAACATGATCAAAATTATACAAATATTTAAAATGTTAATATTTACATCTCAAATGAAGACAAATTAGTAAAGCCTAAGATCTCCTATAAATATTAATACATTTTTTCATATTTTGGTGAATTAAAGTATGTCAAAATATGAAAATGTCATTCTAAAGGTTAAATAATGTGCATAGGTGCCTACCACATTTGTCCATTGTTAGTTTTATCCATGGTTTGGACCTTGAAGCTTGAAACAATGAATATGCAGTAATTGAAATGAACAGACCAGAAGAAACAACTTAAAAACATTTTCTCCTCCACATGTTTTCCATTGGATAGATAAGTTGGCCCCGTGATGCAAAAACTTCTAAAACAGCAGCTTTGAGAGGGAAAGAAAGACCTTAACTTTCAAAAAGTTTGAATACAATTTTATTCCAAATAAAATTGTAGCATTTCTATAGGTCCAATCTTCAGTAACTTTTGTAAACTGCCTCAAAAAGTATTACAAATATCAAAAAGTCTACAGGCACCCCTTGGGGACACAAATAGGGTAATTGGTGCCATCGCTAGGGAGACTGCAGTTTATAGAAAAAAATTAAAGTTCTCAACATCTAATAGATAGAATAATTCATAACATCTGTAGCTGTAATTGTTTTCCTACAAGAAATGCAGAGTGGGACCACTGAGGCTCCGTTTGCAGTGTTTAGATTTTCAAAACTTAGTGGAAAAAATGGGAATATGTCCCAAATGAAGGCAGGAAAGCAGCACAACCTGAAAATAGATTGACAAATTCCTTAAACGTCTCCACGGTCTGGTTCCTGAATGTGCATTTTGACCCTCTGTCAACATGCAAGAACATACTTTTTGGAGAGGATGTCACTCTTATAGGCTTACAAATGGAGTCCAGAAGGTAAATCACATTTTAGCCTTCTAACAACAAAGTGGAACTCATCAGCACTACAACAGTGGAAATGATTATCGATTCCTTCAAACGCCACCTGTCTAGAAATCAATGTCACAGCCTTCAAAATCCTGGGGAGTGGCATCTCCAACACTGAATTGAGATGCAAACAGTGTCCTTGTGACACTGGAAGAACTGAAAATGTGTGCACTTTCTGACCACACACACACACACACACACACACACACACACACACACACACACACACACACACACACACACACACACACACACACACACACTTTTTCATCCAAGATCCAGGGTATTAAAAAGAATCATGGTCTGCAACCACTCAAAAAGGAGAAATGAAGAGCTCCAAATAACCAAAGCACATAATGTGTGTCAAAAAGATCACATTAATCCCCTCTACCCAGGTCATGACGTTCAAAATCCTCCCTCTGGAAAATGCTCCAAAAATGTCTGTCAAATCCAGAACTAGTCTTTACTTTAAGATCTTCCATCTTACCGTTGTATCGGCAATGCATGGCAATCAAACCCCCTGCTTGCTTGCTCTCTCTCTCTCTCTCTCTCTCTCTCTCTCTCTCTCCCCATTGCATATGTTTTTGGCCTTCTCATATCATATTCCAATTACAGAACAGTCATGCACTATACCTGATATACTGTACATAATTACAATCCTACACTGTAAATTACACTCCACACAGTGATTCAAATTCCGTAAATTGTAGAATAATGGAAAAGTACACAACATGTGGTGGCTCATTCTACACTAATGTATGTTGTTTGTCAACTTAATGCATATTATCCATCTCTATACCTGTTTGCTGTTGTGTTTGGTGATGATAGGTGGCATTAAATGTGCCAAGACGAACTTCTACAAATAGTGCTTGACAAATTTCAGTTTCTGGCTTATGGTGGTGCATAGTACGAATATCAAGCCTGTGAAACCAGCAACACATTCACAGTCCAAATTTGCTCAATTACGTCATTACATCACAGATGCTTGCAGATTCATAACTTGCTGGTTTCACTTGGGCCTTATATATATATAAATACAGTTGAAACCAGAAGTTTACATACACTATATAAAAAGATATATGTCCATGTTTTTTCTCACCTTCTCACATGAAATCAGAATAAACTCTTCCTGTTTTAGGTCAGTTAAGATTACAAAAATTACCAAAAGATTACCAAAAAAAGGCAATTTTTATTACTTTCTTCAAAGTCAAAAGTTTAAATACACAAAGATTACTATGCCTTTAAACAATTTGGGACAGCTCATATGATGATGTCATGTCTTTGGAAGCTTCTGATAGGTCTATTGGCAACATCTGAGTTAAGTGGAGACACAGCTGTGGATGTATTTTAAGGCACACCTGAAACACACTGCGTCTTTGTGTAACATCATGGGAAAGTCAAAAGAAATCTGCCAAGATATCAGGAAGAGAATTGTGGACTTGCACAAGTCTGGTTCATCCTTGGGTACAATTTCCAGATGCCTGAAGGTGCCTCGTTCATCTGTACCGACAATTATACGCAAGTGCAAACAAGATGGGAATGTCCAGCCATCATACCGCTCAGGAAGAAGACAGGTTCTGTGTCCCAGAGATGAACGTGCTTTCGTCCAAAATGTGCACATCAACCCAAGAACAAAAGCAAAAGACCTAGTGAAGAGTGTGTCACTATCTACAGTGAAACGAGTACTGTATCGACATGGGCTGAAAGGCCACTCTGCCAGGAAGAAGCCATTACTCCAAAAGAAACATAAAAAAAAGCCAGATTAATGTTTGCAAATGCACACAGGGACAAAGACTTTAATTTTTGGAGACATGTCCTGTGGTCTGACGAAACTAAACTTGAACTGTTTGGCCATAATGACCATCGTTATGTTTGGAGGAAAAAGGGGGAAGCTTGCAAGCCTGAGAACACCATCCCAACTGTGAAACATGGGGGTGGCAGCATCATGCTGTGGGGTTGTTTTGATGCAGGAGGGACTGGTGCACTTCACAAAATAGATGGCATCATGAGGAAAGAACATTATGTGGAAATACTGAAGCAAAATCTTAAGACATCAGCCAGGAAGTTAAAGCTTGGCCGCAAATTGGTCTTCCAAATGGACAATGACCTGAAGCATACTGCCAAACTGGTTACAAAGTGGATTAAGGATAACAAAGTCAATGTTCACAAAGCCCTGATCTCAATCCTATAGAAAATTTATGGGCAAAGCTGAAAAGGCAGGTGCGAGCAAGGTGGCCTACAAACATGGCTCAGTTACAGCAGTTCTGGGCCAAAATTCCTGCCAACTATTGTTAGAAGCTTGTGGATAGACCACGTTTATGTGGATAGATAGATAGATCACATTTATGATTACTTATTCAGGGTTATGTGTAGCTCACACTGATTTACATGAGAAAAGTAAAAAAAATAAAAAAAAACAACAAAACAAAAGCAATAGTGTAGCCTCATGTTTTTTACTTTTCTCATGTAAATCAGTGTGAGCTACAGAGAGAGAGAGAGAGAGAGAGAGAGAGAGAGGCCTAATCAGGGTGAGTGCCGCAGGGTCTGTGGGCGGTTGAGCTAAACACACTGAGCTGATTGGCCCCTAATGAGCAGTTCAGCTAAACTGACTGAGCTGATTGGTTCTTAATGAGCGGCTCAGCAAAATACACTGAGCTGATTGGCTCTTAATGAGCAGCCTTACTAAGCGGATTGGCCAGTAATTAACAGTTAGACTAAATGCACTAAGTCATTTCAAATCTGTGCTCGGCTTGTTTATTTATCACCTTTACCTTAATGAGGTGCCTTTAAGGCTATTAGGTAACTGAATGCTTATGTTCAATACTCACAGCAGGTTATGTGCTGCACATACTACATGTAATTAAATTAAGTTATTAAATTAAGTCAAGTTATTAGATTATGTAATTAAATGTAAGTTATTAAACTTAAGCAAACTTAACTAATTGATTCATAAGTCCTACCTTGTACACTATATGGACAAAAGTATTAGGACACCTGTCCATTCACTTTTTCATCACAGTCAGATTTATACTAATATCTAAAAATACCTTGAACATTTTTTTGTTGAATTAAAATTATAACAAATTATGAACACGTCCCACAAAATTGGGATCAGGTCCTAAAGCTAAACTGCTCATATTCTATTGTCAGTATTCAATAGACAAGCTGTGTGTGTACATTTGCATGGTCTGGCCATTGTAAGAACCATCCCCTAAATGGAAACCAGCAGTGGTTTTTCTGAGCTGATTGGCTCCTCTCATTAGAAGCCCCGCTAATTTTAGAGAGCTGATTGTCCAGTAATTAGCAGTTTGACTAAATATACAAAGCTGATTGGTGCATAATGCAGATCAGAGATGCAGGAGTGGGTGAAGTAATCATGAATAGTGTAGGCTGTTATTATGACACATGTCATCATAACACTAGTTGACTCTAATATTAAAACTTTGCCTGTGTTTCCTCACTGACAATAGTGTATAATTGTCCATTCTCAGTGTGTGCATAATTAGGAGTTTTGAGAGCATGAGCAGCATACAAAGAGGTTAAATATCTATTACTATGTTAATGAACAGATATTTGAGGAAATGAATTCAGGGAAAAATACTCAGTTGCAACAGCTGCATAATATTGCACAAGAACACCAGCGCTTTCACTCAAACCAAGAAGCTTTGAAAGAACCTTTATTTTCAAGAGTGGTTTTCATTTGGCCATTATGACTCTTCTCTTTGCTCTTCTGATTAAGACATGTCATTATTCTTCTGCCTTTTAGAATATTTGAGTCTAGCCTTAATTAATTAAGTCCAACTAGTAAAAAACACTGACAACAGAATATGGCAGTAAAGACAGAATGATGGGCCTGTTATGCCTAGAGATAACCTAACAGTAATTCTTCACACTAAATAATAATTTTTTTGTATATTTAATTATTCAATTATTTGAAAGCTTGAAATAATATCTTAGTGTTTTGTATATATATTCTTACACATTTTATATTTCAGAAGCCTCTGTAGCTAATCAAATATAAAACATTTTTAACCCTTTAAAGCCAATCATATCATATTAGATACAAGTTTTTTTTAAACCTCTGCACCTGGTTTAGTGAAATTATTATCAAATAATATTTAAATGATAATAATATATAGTAAAAAATAATATTTCATTTTTTATTATTTTAACTAAAATTAGACCCATGTTTTGTACTCCCTTTTGGATGATCATGGACTGCATGCATTAGAAAGATGTGGTGTCAGCAGCCTAAAGTGCTTGCAATATGATCCGGGGGTTGCAGGTTTGAATCCTGGGTCATGCTGCTTGCCTTGGTTTCACATGGTCTGAGAGTCCTTCAAGTGCCTTTTGGCAAACTCCAGACGGGCTGTTTTGTCTCTTACTGAGGAGTGGCTTCCCACCATACCAGCCTGATTGGTGGAGTGCTGCTGCTGCTGCAGAAATGCTTGTCCTCCTGAAGTTTCTGCTCTCTCCACAATGTTGGAACTTTGTCACAGAGACCATTGAGGTCTTAGTCACCTCTCTGACCACCTCAGTCCTCCCTTTAACATGTTTACTCAGTTTGGCTGGGTAGCCAGCCCTAGGAAGAGTCCTGGTGTTTCCAAACCTCTTCCTTTTATGAATGATGGAAGTCACTGTGTTCATTGGAACCTTCAAAGATTTTTTCTGTACTCTTCCCCAGCTCTGTGTCTTGTTACAATCCTGTCTCAAGGGTCTACAGACAACTCCTTAGACTTCATGGCTTGGTTTGTGCTCTATAAAGCATGTCTACTATGGGACCTTATATCAACAGGTGTGTGCCTTTCCAAATCATGTCCAATCAGCTGAATTTACCAGAGGTGTTCCCCAATCAAATTTATGAAGGATAATCAGTGTAAACCAGATTCTCCTGAGCTCAATTTTGAGTGTCATGGCAAAAACATTTGATTTTTGTGTTTTATTTGTAATAAATTAGCCAAAATTTCAAACATTTCTCACCATGTCATCGTGTTTATACTTTTGAGGGGAAAAATACATTTAATTCATTTTGGAGTAAGGCATGCAAAATGTGCAAAAAGTGATGCACTGTGAATACTTTCCAAATGCACTGCAGAACGGGTCATTCTTTCACATAAGTTCGTAAGGACAGATGCATGACTTGGTGCTTGATTTATTATACATCTGTGGCAACTGGACCTTGGAGCAGTAGAAATTCACCCGGTCAAATGAGTCATGTTTTGGGTGCATGTGCACTGTTAATCTGTGAGATGTGCTAGAACAAAAATCTCCCATACTTAAAGTACCTGCTGTAACATCTAGGTGCCAGAACACTGAGGATTGCACCTGCTGTGACCCACTGAATTTACCTGCTACATTAACAAGACCATTGTGTGTATTAAACAGGAATAGAGTCACCATGCAGTATCTGTAAAAGCTTCGAAAACTTGGAAAAGTATAAATCTGTGCAAGGCTGTGGTTTACAAATAAACCCTGCTGCCTGTTTAAAACATTGCTCTGTCAGGCAACCCGTGGACAGTCACTGACAAAGAGAGGAAAAGCTTTGGCCAAGAGTTAGCGCGCAGGCCACAGGTCTGGGTCAAAACCTTTGTTAATTAGCTTGAATCAAAGTCCCATCACATACAACACACACACACACACACACACACACACACACACACACACACACACACACACACACACACACACACACACACAGGGATGGCTGTACTAACAGGAAAAACAGACAAAGGCAATGTGTTGGCCCTGGCTAGAGAGAGAGAGCGTGCATATGTGTGTGTGTGTGTGTATGTGTGTGTGTGTGTGTGTGTGTGTGTCTATATAAACACTGCAGTTGTTTCATTTATCAGCTCCACGCTCCACAGCACCTCCTCACCACCGCAAACAGCATGTTTACAAGACAGCTTAGATCACCATGATAGCACACAAACACAGACACACACACACACACACACACACACACACACACACACACACACACACACACACACACACACACACACACACACATTCAGGAGCAGTCAACTGTTGGTTAGTTTGCAATTACAAGGCAATTCAGTCCCCAGATCTCTCTATCTTCCTTCCCTTGCCCTGTTCCATTTTATTCAATAAAACCCATTTCCAGGCCGTCTTTGTGGAGGCCAAGAATCTACTGTATAGATTGTTGTGATTAGTGGTGGTTTGGCAGCAAAGTGAGTTAGCCACTCTTCCTTGCAGTGGCCTCAGCTTCAGTCTGTATTTCAGACACTCTGAGCTACAAAGATGAATAGAATCAGTATTGAGACCCATTGTATATATATCTATAGACATGTATGTATGTTGGGGCTATTGATTGTCAATATCAATATCAAAATAAAAAATAACTAATTAATATTTCCTCCTTCTTAAGATTGAAGACAATGATAAATTTTTAAATGAATAATTAAGGAATCAATAAAATCAAGAAATTTAACTATATGTATACTAGAGGTGTCAATCATGTTATTTTTATTCATGTTACAACATTCTTTGATTAGTCTTAACTAATCATTAATCCATATTTCAACATGAACAAAGCACAATCTACCTTCGGAATAGTAGCATCAACTTGGCCCCCTCACCAGTGACACCATGTTTACATTGTTATAGAAAACTACTAATGTCATCAGACTACAAATAGTGAATCATCGAAAGATGGGACAAAATGTTGTAAAATATGTTAATATGTATACATAGGTGTATAAAGCCTCCCAGTGGGGAACTGTGGAACTAGAATGATGGTGATCTGACCTCACTAATGGTCTTGAATCCAGTCAAATTGTCACCGCAAAACAAATTCTAATGCAAAGCCTGCCCGGAGAGAGTTATTCCAAAAAAAGCAAGAAAAACAATGTTAATTTTCTTGATTTTTTAAAGAAACCATGTATGATCCTCAGAAAATGAATAGTTATTAATTACACTGGCTTTGCCATTACTGAAGGATATGAAACTGTTTCATTAAATCAGTGAACTGTGACCAGCACTAACACTACACACATTTATATATATAAGCATATATAAGTTTTGGGAAATAAATTAGGAATACCATCAAGCAAACAAAAACTTATGCTGTTGATGCCTTCAGTACAAGCACTAGAAATAAAAACAGTCCAGAGGTGCTTCCAAACCTCTACATCTGTACATGTTCCCCTTCTTGATTTCAATAGGATTTGTGAAAATAATATGCAAGGAAAAAACAAAAATTTGTAGAGCAGGGATGTTCCAGGAACAGGGTCAGTGTATTATCTAACATCTGATAGGCTTTGCTAAGACTTTGCACTTTAACTCATTAAAATCTTCCACCAGAATAGAGTCTTGTTTATTACCCTGTTGGGTTTGGTAAAATACATCTGAATGTGGAATTATGTTTGTGTGCTAGCATCAGAAGAAAACCCTCAGGCCTAGAAGGCCAAATGATATATGGGTACAGAAAAAATCATGCCTGCATAGTTCATTCATATAACATGCTTTATTTAATAAAATACAACTCTTTATATATTTTACTCATCCATGCAGTGATGCACATACACACTAATGAATATACAGACTAAGGGCCAGTGAGCATGTTTGCCAGGAGAGGTGGGCAGTCCTATTCACGGTGCCCAGGGAGCAGTTGGGGGGTTGAATGCCTTGCTCAAGGGCATGTCAGTCATGTGCTGCCAGTTCAGGGGATCAAGCCCACAAGCTTCAAGTCACAAGGCTGTTTTCTGGAAGCTACACATAAAATAGAAACAGATTAAACTGACTGTGAATATGGGTTTCATTTGTTAGTGGAAGTAGCTCCATGTCAGGATAGTTTATCCAGCAAGAACAATCACATAGCACATGTTTATATCTTGTTTTTGTGAGAGCTTTTTAAACTTTTAAAATATCTAAAACAGAACCAGTTTCCAAGACATTTATCAGGGTCTGTTGTGAGTTTTTATTGACACAGACCCAACTCAGAGGGGCTTATTGAAAAAATACTACTAATAATTTCATAATAACATTATTTGATAAGTTTATGTGTGCTAATCTTATTAATATAATGTTGTCAATTAATATAAAATGCCCAGACTGAGACCTCTAGATGACTAGGTAAGAACAATTGGGTCCTAAATATCAGACAGGTCTTGTGGTGTGTTACGAAAAGTGGTACAAGAAAGGACATCCAGGGAACCAACAACAGGGCCATGGGCACCTAAGGATCATTGATGGATCAAGGATACATGGAGGTCCCACTTCACAGTTTACAGGACTTAAGGATCTGCTGCAACTTCATAGTGCTAGGTTTTATGGAGTCCATGAATGACCAGATCTACTGTGGCAGCACATTATTGTCTATTACAAGTTTTGTAGGCCAAACCAAAGGAACAGGTCAAATATTCATATCTTCTTTTTTTGTACTGACATTAAATACTGTAGTTCATTTGACCTATATGAAATGTTTACTTCAACTATGAAAAATGGGTAGAGCTGAATCCCATTTTGTGCTTAGACAGTACAGTTTGTGAATGCAGTCAATATTGAGATGAAGTCAACAGTGAGAAGTAATCAGTATTTAAAAAGTATCCTTTTTCCTGAGGAAGAGAGTGTAGTTTACACAGGCTTTACGTCTAGTGAAGAGTACACAGTAGTTTAATTAAATCTAGGTGGTGTGCCAGAGGCCCACATGAATACACACACACAGTTTTAAATTACCTTTACAATTCATTAAATATAGCCAAAAGGGGGGAGGAGAGAAGACAGTGTGTGGGCAGCTGGATTGACCAAATGGTCATCAGCATTAGTGGTTGGATAGATGGACAGTTATTAAGCAGTGTGTATCGATTTCTGTCTCCCCAACATGCTCCAGGGATTACCCACTGTCCTCCTGGAAGGCTATCAATGTTCATTAGTCACCATGACAGAGTGATGGTCCTGCTGGCCAAGAGGTCTGCAGAGATAAATGAACAGGGAGGAGGCCAGGATATTGATACCCTCAGTGAATAGCGTGTGGGAAGCTGAACTTGATTTAAGGCCTCATCTAAACATCAGAAGGTTAACTGCATCGGCACAGTGATGAAGATGAGGTACACTTATAATAATCAACACCAAAATGATTTTCTGAAATGTTTTTAGGTTTCCCAGGGACAGGATATGTCTAAAAATAACAAAATAAAGGACAACAGTAATGGTCCTCTTGGGCACTGGAGGAGTTCAGTTAAAAGAATATCAGTTGACTTCCATTGAAAGTTTCCAGGGTGGCATGGCAAGAAACACATGACAGTGGGGTTGGGGTCGCACTGCTCCTGGGGTTGGGGGTTCAATCCCTGCTCTGGTCATGGTTTGTGAGGAGTTCTATGTGTTTTCCCTGCTCACACCTCCCAAAAATGTGATGGTGTGGTGTCCTATTGTCTGGTGCCCTGTCTAAGGGGTATTCCTTCTGATGACTCCAGGTGAGCTCTGGATGCACCATTTCCCTATTCAGGAAGAAGCAGATAGGTCTTTTCCTTCTCCTGCAAAGCTGCATTTTGGAGATACAAGTTCATGGCAGGACAGTGACACTATACAGGTGCTGGTCATAAAATTGTGTGTCTTGCCCTCCTTGTGCAAGGTGTCAATGGTCACCTTTTGGACAACTGCAGTCTTCCCCATTGTGTAGCCTACAGAACTAGAGAGACCATTTAAAGGCCTTTGCAGGTGTTTTGAGTTAATTAGCTGATTAGAATGTGGCACAAGGGGTCTTGAATATTGAACCTTTTTACAATATTCTTGTCAGGAAATTCGTGCTGAACAAACGTAAGATGGAAGTACAAGTACTTGCAGGGGTTTTAATAACACACTAGATAACATACCAAATAACATACCAGATAACATAACTACACAGGACACTATACGTGACAATTCTAATTTTCTGAGATACTGAATTTGGGATTTTCATTAACTGTCAGTTATAATCATCAAAATTAAAAGAAATAAACATTTGAATTATATCAGTCTGTGTGTAATGAATGAATATAATATACAAATGTCACTTTTTGAATGGAATTACTGAAATAAATCTACTTTTTCGTGATATTCTAATTTTATGACCAGAACCTTATACCTTGGGCACTTTTTGTAGTGACGTAATGAGAAAGATTTCCTTTTGATGATGATTTTCCATAAAGAGTTGCATTTAAAACCCATCCTCTTTCTATTTGGGAAGATTTCTTTGTGGGAGGATTCTGATGCTCCACTGTGTAGAAGTAGCGTTACTGGTCCAATCTGATGTATTAAACATTAAACGAGCCTCAGCTCAGACAGAGCACCTGTTTTCTAACCCTTGGCTTGGACTAATCTCAGCCATGAAAGCATCCAAGCATTTTACTGTACCTGACTCACAGTCCATGTCCTCTCACTTCTTCTCACTCCCTCTGTCTGTCTGTCTCTCTCTCTCTCACACACACACACACACACACACACACACACACACACACACACACACACACACACACCAACAGCCCTTTGAAAGCAAGGACATCTGTGAGGCTGCAATTAACAATCAAAAAGGACGCACTCAGTAAAATGTAGTGTAAGACTGACATTTAACGTGTAAGATATAATTTCTTCAGTATGCATGATTAGGGCTGTGCAATATGGACAAAAAATTCAATCCTGATATATTGTAGCTGGATGGCAATATATGATGTGAAAATACAATTTGAAAATATAAGAACACCCCATGAAATGCTTCTTTCATTTTATACTATATTTAAACATTGAAATTGTTCTCCATTTTTCTTTATACACACTAAGTCTTATGCCCACCCCATAGTGCATATATTAGAGCATGAATGGGGTGGAGGAGAACACAATAGAGGAGGAGCTGAGAGCAGGTGGCAGAGCAGATCAAGTGAGCAGAAAATCATTCTGAAAAAACATTCTTTAAAAACTTTTAATCATGATATAAACAATATTGCCTCACCTCATATCTAGCCCTATTTATATACCAATATCAATATAAAAATTGACACATTGCCCAGCCCTATACATGATTGTTTATGCACTTATTCAGTTGTCATTTGCCATATGAGAGGATGTACATTCAGGACCATAAGTATTTGCACAGTGACACAATATTTGTACATTTATCTCTCAATGGTCACATCAGTGGATTTGAAATGAAGCAATCACTACAGCTGGAGCATAGATTTTCAGGTCTAATTCAAGAGTTTAAACAAAAATATTGCATTTTCCATTCCATATTCATAGGTTCAAATGTAACCGAGTCTCAATGCCTAGGCTGCAAATGAGGTAGGCTGCAGTTCTCAGATGGCGACATACCGAAGGCTGTTCTAAAGTGAAGGACCCATTGTATACATCTGAGAAATGGAGCCTACAGAGAGATTTACAGGACACAACTGATGTAGCCTTTCTGGCCCTCAGTTACCCACAGTTCTCTGCACTTGTACAACACAAAAAGGGAAGAAAAACTGCGCCATAAAAATGGCAGAAAACAAAAAAAAGTTTCCAGAGTAGAGCTCATTTGAAATGTTAGCTTTTTATGTATTAAATTTGAGTTCCCTCAAGTATCCCATCACAATTTCAAGAGGCCTTTCTGGTGATGTCACCACACAGCCTTGTTAGACTGTTCAATCTGTGTGATGAATAGGGAGCTAATTCGAAGAAAAAAACTGAAGATAAAAAGACCCACAAAAAGGTGCAACAGAAGGTCACTGCAGTAAAGGTCTGGCAAAGGACTATGCTCTATTTGTTCACATCCATGGGTACCAGACTTCAGGCAGTCAATGAGTGCAACGTTTTTGCATCCAAGTCAAACACTAAAATACTAATACTAATAATAATACTAATAATACTAATACATATTGATTGCTTGATTCATATTTCATAAGTTTTTATAGACCTTACAATATATTCACACAGAATTCCCTGGATTATTCATTGGTAGATTCTGTTTCTGCCATAAGTGTGTAGGAGAAGCTTGGGCACATTAGGAATTTGAGGGACATTTGCCTGAAATAAAATAACTTTATCTCATTTATTGTAAGCCATGCTATTTATAATCTGTGCCCACACAGGGCATGTGAATGTTTGTATGAGGAATACTGGTCACATTTACAGGTCCATTTACTGATATAAGCAATTAAGTGGTCTCCAACACTGTGTAATAATACAGGGTCATGCAGGTTTGCAGGATCCATATGCTTGTCTTTATTTAACAGAAGCAATGGTTCCAAATGCATACTACAGTAGCACATGGTCAGGGCAGGAACAGTGAAGTGAATGGCTAGGTTAGCAGATAAGGTAACAAAGCAAACAGTCAAAAAAAAAAATCCAAAGACAAAACCATGAACCATAAAGGCATACATCAGAGAGACCATTCGGAATCGCAGCATATGCCAACAATAAAGAGAGAGAAAAAGAAGGGAGTATAAATATGGGTGTTGATTAGGGCTTATTGCTTATTGCAGTGTGTGTGTGTGTGTGTGTGTGTGTGTGTGTGTGTGTGTGTGTGTGTGTGTGTGTGGGGAACTCTTGTGTCCAGGCCAGGTCACATGTTACAGAATTCCCACCCCACACCCTGAAACTGGGCCAGTCAGTCCAAATGAGGGGAATGAAAGTCAGAAATGATAGAGAGGTTTAGAATGTCAGCTGCAGGCACCCAGCTGTTTTTCTCAAGACCACAGCCCTTCCAGGCCAGTAGATCTGCCCGTGACCATGAGTCAGACAGCAAGCTTACTGCATACACTAGGGTCCCACCATGTTTTGAGGAGTCTGACCTGGAGGTGAGACAGGTGTCAGTACCTGACAATTGTGTTGGGTTTCACAATTGTGAATGAACCAATGTACCATGAACTGAAGGTCTTACACGGGAGATGGAGGCAGAGATCTTTGGTATACTAGGCATTTTGGGAATCTATAAAGGAGCTATATAAGTGTTATTTCATTCATTCATTCGTATACAACCACTTTCTGACCAGGGAGGTAAATGAGATGTGTTCTCCAGTGACAATGTATTTTATTACACTTTTGCTTGCTATGTCTCAGTCAGTCATCCACCCTGGTCCTGGAGGCCCATAAGCCAGAACATCTGACCAAAAATTCAACTCAATTACCAGTCCATATTGAGTGGACATGTCAAAGCAGGGGAATCACAAAAAGGTGAAAGACAGTGGGTATCCAGGACCAGGGTCGGGGACCATTGGTTAACAGCCCGTGAGCCAGCAAAGGATCCCATTTATTGTATTGTATTTTCTGTATTATTTATTAACATTTAACATTTAATATCTCCGTTTTATTGCCCTTGTATATAGAATGTAGTTCTGCCCTGACATAAAGTAAAGAAGCTAGGTATGTCTGGTCGTAAAGGATCAGAGCTGACTCTCTGATGTTTGCATCTCACCTGTGCCATGTGGCATCTGCGGCTGCAGTCAACGTAAAGACGTAGTTGATTTCATTCTTTCCTGGAAAGAAAGAACACAGGGACCCTCTCTCTGTCTCTTGTCGCTATGCGACGTAGCAGCCAGTCTGGCATCTGCATTGTCGTGTGCCAGAGTGGAGTGCTTAGCATTCTCCTCAGTGCTCCAGTAGATTGAAAACATGCAGTGGCAAGTTTCATATGCTTTCGAGGAGGCGTCTGCTGGTATCCATCCTTGCAGATTGGCTGTACAGTTTGCATGATGGAGAGAGGACTGGCTTCAACAATTTCAGCCATCATGAGTGCTACAGTGAAGCCTGGATTTGGTACAGTTTCACAGGGGGAATTGAGAATCTTTCATATTGCAGAGATTCTGGGGCAAGTATTTCCAGAAATATATGCACTGCTGAGAACTTCAGCTTGATGATGTGTTATCCATGTTCTAACAATATGATAAAATGCCCTTTGAGCTCACTATGTAAATGATAATTTATTCGGATGTTGATGGATCACTTTGAATTCCTGCTTTCGCCACTGTGAGCCTCAGGCCCAGATCAAGTTTAAACTTGGCTTGAAGATCATTTCTAACAGTTTATCACTATTAACACTTCAGTTTAGTGCAACACAAAGAGTAATCCATGTTTAGGAAAGCATCATTTAATCTGACACATGTTGTACAGCAGAGCACTCATTTTCATGGGATCACTTAATTATTCTGAGTACACTTTGAAAACCCAGGAATAGATACAGAGGAAACAGATCAGTAGCTGTACTTCAGAGGAGATATCCAGAAAGCGTTAACTGATGTTCTCTCTAAAGCCTTCAGAAGTTGCACTGTTCCGTAAAAGATACAACGTCATTAAAATGAATATTACTTGATTTATTAGCTAATAGTTTTACAGAATACTCTTTGAATAGCAATTTGCTCAAATTCAATATTAAAATTGAATTTATTGGCCACTTTATCAGCAGAAGCATGAAGCATGGGATGTAATTGGGATGACTAGTTATCGTTCTTGACTGAAATTGCAAACTTGACTCTGTCATGCAGATTTCTCCTCTACAATATCCATAGAAACCAACCATTTCTCTTGAAAAGCTACTCAAGAGCTTGTTCAGTCTCTTGTCATTTCAAGACTTCACTGCTGTAACTCCCTTCTGGCTGGCCTTCTTAGGCTCTTGCAACTGATCCAGAATGGGGTGGCATGGTTTGTCTTCAGTGTCCCTAAGATAAGGCATGTAAGTACACTGCTGCATTCTATTCACTTGCTTCCTGTACCTGAACTTTAGATTCAAAACTTTGATGCTGGCCTACAAAGCCAAAAATGGACCAGCCCCTATGTAGCTGATGGAAATGGTGAAA
This sequence comes from Acestrorhynchus altus, assembly GCA_034509495.1. Classification (NCBI taxonomy): domain Eukaryota; kingdom Metazoa; phylum Chordata; class Actinopteri; order Characiformes; family Acestrorhynchidae; genus Acestrorhynchus; species Acestrorhynchus altus. The sequence goes on along the minus strand of CM067506.1, from coordinate 17,382,878 downwards.
ACACAGTCTGTAGCAAGAGCCCTTCAAGCATAGCTAGGCTTGACCAGGCTAAAGACATGCATGCTTGGTGAATTGGTGACTCTAAAGTGGCCCTTAGTGTGTGCGTGCCCTACGATGGATTAGGGCCCTGTCTAGGGTTGTTTCCTGCCCTTGCGCTCAGAGTTGCCGGCTGGGCACCGACTCACCATTACAGCCAAAGCCATCTTCAATTAGAATTAAATGATTCTATCTCTCTCTTGCTCTTTTTCTTTGTTTCTCTATTTTCTCTTTCTGATGCTCTTTCATTCTCCGATTCTCTCTTTCTTGCCCTCTCTTTCTCTTTCTCTCTCTGATGTCTAAACTGGAAGGCTGTCATTGATCTGAAGTCAGTGGGAAAGATGACCTTTCCGCTGTCTCATGACTTGATTTCTTTTTTAATCACTGCCCTCTCCATATCAGACTAGGTGGCCTGTGTGTGTGTGTGTGTGTGTGTGTGTGGATTGCTGCAGGTTGCTACATGCAATGCTGCAGTTCTAACAGTTAAAATGAATGAAAAAACCATCTGCATTCCCCCAACATTCTCCCCACTCATCGACAGATTTGCTGTGGAAGTGCCAGTGGACACACCTAAGCTAGGGTAAGCTCTATACATGTGTGACACACGCTGAAACAGGACTGTGTCTGTTCTTTTCAAATGAATATGCAGGAACAGAGTTCCTGTAGCTAAAGAAAGGAATGGTTGGTTGAATTGTAACAATCTGCTGACCATAGAAGAGTTTTCCAGACCTGCTGGGGTTTACTGAAGGATTATACATGACGGGGCAAATGAAGGTGAGGGATACTTTCTTGACCTTGCAACCCACAACTAGATTAACTACTCTTGTGCTGTAGCAGTTATGTAAGGACCCTCTCTGAACCCAGTTTAGGCCCTTTCTGCCCAAATATGGAGAACATAGTAGCCTTCATTATGAATACTGTGTTGATTCTGATGGGACCAGTGCTGAACAAAGTGCACAAATCATTGTTCTCTGTTTAGTGTGTTGATGACGACGACAACATGGGATGTAAAAATGTAACAAATTGGAACTGACTCATGATTCATGGACATGCACAGAGGTTGTTGGGGTTGTTTTTAACAAGCTGAGAGATACAGAATTATAAAGTGCAAAAAGCATGTGGACTGAGGCAGTAGATTAATAATGCTGGGTTTAATGTAATGCTTGTGAGTTTTCTAAAGTGTTTCCCTGCCCACTTCAACAAAGTGCAGTGGGCAGCATGTCAAGAGTAGTAATAATTGAGATGGTATAGATGGTCCTTTAAGATAAAAATGTTACACAATGTTGCATTTGTTAAAGTGTTAAATGTAAACACCATGATTTTTTAATGAAAAACAAATCTGTAGCTGTAGACAAGGACAACAGGATTTTACATAGACAAGTAGACAGTTGTTTACAGGGGCCATATGGCTATAACAAGCTTTCTAGCTTCTATATGTGCACAACAGGTCAAACTGGCACATTGTAATGTTTTCTTCAGTTTTCTCCTACTTTCTCCCACTTCATGAATACATTAGCAGCAGAAAGTACAGTGAAGAGAAAATAAGGAATTACATTAAAAATTCCTTCCTTTAACCCTTTAGATTTAGATTACTTTAACCCTTTAGATGCCACAACAACCTTTACCACTGTCACTTTTTGAGTCTTGTGTTCACACATGCTTCCAGCATGTGTTTTGTTTTGGTCTTGTCTCCGCCTATTCCCAGCTGTGTCCTATTGGTAAGCCTGTCCCTCTTGTAATCATGTCCCAGCCGTGTCTAATGTTATCTTGTGTATATAAGTCCCTTGTCTCAGTTAGTCCTTGTCGGTCTTCTTGTTTGCCTGGTTACTTGTCTATGCATCCTGTTATAGTTTATGTATGTTTTCTATGTAACTTGTCAATAAATATACAACCCAGCGTCAAAGTCAAGGTCAAGGTCAAGGCTTTTTTATTGTCATTACAACCGAGTACAGGTACACAGTGCAATGAAATTGCGTTCCTCCGGAACCAAGGTGCAACATGGAGCAGCAATGCAATTGGATGACATAAAGTGCAAACAGTACAATAAATACAATAAATACAGTAAACAAGAGACGGTTTAACAGACAGGACAGGACAGTACAATACCGAGTGGTACAAAGAAGTGAGATGAGTGGTGGGAATAAGGTGCAAGAGATATGTAACATACTGTACATCTAGATGTGCATGATAACAGCAGTTACTGAGGTAGAAGTGTAGTTCTTGGTGTGCAGCAAATATTGCTGATAGGATGGGGATGATCCAGTCTTCATGTGCCGAGTGCGTGTGTGTGTGTGTGTGTGTGTGTGTGTGTGTGTGTGTGTGTGTGTGTAGAGTGCTGGGTGGTTTACAGTCCAGTGTTTTGTGTTGGTGTGGTTTATGTGGTGTGAAGAATGGTGTGAGGTTCAGTTTCAGCTCTGTCTCAGTGAGTTGAGGAGTCTGACTGCCTGGTGAACAAAGCTATTGCAGAGTCTGGTGGTGGAGGCTCGGATGCTCCGGTATCGTCTGCCGGATGGCATCAGTGTGAAGAGACTGTGTGAGGGATGGGTTGGGTCATCCACAATGCTGGTGGCTTTGCGGAGGCAGCGAGAGGTGTAGGTGTCACTGATGGAGGGGAGAGGGACTCCGATGATCTTTTCGGCTGTCCTCACTATCCGCTGTAGGGTCTTGCAATCCGTGATGGTGCAGTTCCCAAACCAGACGGTAATGCAGGTGCTCAAGATGCTCTCTATCGTCCCTCTGTAGAACATGGTGAGGATGGGTGGTGGAAGGTGTGCTCTCTTCAGTCTCCGCAGAAAGTAGAGGCGCTGCTGGGCTTTCTTTGTTTGTTAGCGTGTACTTCTGCCTCCACCTACCTCTGCATCAGCAATCGTTACAACCACCCACTTTGCATTTTACTGTAACAGCTGTATGTCACTTTATTGGAGTGAATTTTTTTGTTTGTTTGTTTGTTGTTGTTGTTGTTTTTCAGAAAACCGAATAATTATATCTACAGTTTTTGTCTCAATAGTATGTATGTAGCTGGATATTGCATTTGCAATAAAACAATAAAAAAATAACCATCTTACTGAAAACATTGTCAAGAATCCACAAGGCAATTTTAAGAAAAGTGCATTAAAAATTATTTTGTCATTATTGGATGTAAGTAAACATGTAATGTTCCTTCAGTTGCACTTTCTAAAAACAGCAGTAACCCTCCCCTGTCAGGGTTAAGTCCCAGACTGGTGCCAGGCAGAGCATGCAATGTTCAGTGCCCCTATTACCTGGGTCAAGTGATCTGAACGTCCCATCAGGGCCAGTTAGAGGCATCAGGGACATCTTGCTGAGCTAGAGCAACACCTCAGAGATAATGCAGGCAAAGGGCGCAATCCCATGATAACCCGCGTAGACTGGCCTTGGAGACAGTGCCAGGAAAAGGCGCTCGGCAGAGAGGTGATGGATGATGTCGGCACACTTGGGTTTTATTGAGGCTTTATTGAGGTTGTAGGAGAACGCTCACCACGGCCGCCATGAATAAACGATTCTCTATTACCATCTGTCACCGCACTAAACTCATCTGTCATTATTACTTATTCACACAAGCCATAATGCAGGTTACTGAGACACACATACACACACCCATATGTGTGTGAATATGCAACACTCAACAGGCAGATAAAATATCACCCCATCAGTAGTACCAGGACAGGCCCATTCAGAAAGCCAACCACTGCCTCCAGCTCTTAGCCTTGGAATATATCTCAGCTATTATGAATTACATCTACTTAACATCTGCCTCTGCGAGGTTATGTTCTGCTGCATATTTAGAGTTCCCCACTGTATCAAAGTGATTTAGAAATATTGTAGTGTTTATATGCTTTATTACTGACCTTAATAGCCTACGGAACATAATAGCCCCCTGGGTGGTGTTTTGTTTAGAAGGAAAATATATTGATTTTACTGTGTGAAGAAGTACTGCAGCCACCAATACTACCCGTAAGTTCTGTGGTGAGTCAAGTTATCCTCATTGTGTGTGTGTGTGTGTGTGTGTGTGTGTGTGTGTGTGTGTGTGTGTGTGTGTGTGTGTGTGTGTGTGTGATGCTTTTGTCTTCCCTCCCTGATCCCAGTTGCACTTTACCCTGGCAAAATCCTCACACATACAGTCTGCTCACACTTTGTCTGTATACACCTCCAAGAAAGTTAGTGACTGACCAATGGACCCATATATCTGACCATTCTGTGCCAGTCATAAACAGAAATTGAATGCTGTTCTGCATGGCTACATGGACTACCATTTCCTTCTTTCTCAAAATAATTCAATCTTTTCATTTGGTCCCAGGAGACCAATCCTTTTTCCAGTCGATGACAGTTATTTTAGCATGCTCCACCACAGCCGCCTGACTCCCCCTGGCCCCTGATACAGCTAGCCCATTAATGTAAGCCTGTTAATGCACAAGCACCGGACAAATCCAGTTCTGCTTCATATGCTAAACTGGTCATTACCTACTGATAGACCAGCCTTGCCTCCCTCTCTGGCTGTAAAGCTACTAGTGTGTGGGGTTGGGGTATGCAAAGGGGTTCTGCAACTAGTGATTATCTTTGATTGGCGCAGCGAGGTCATGCTGTTCGCACTGATTGCCCCCGGGCTGGAGGAGGCGTCACTGCTGGTGTTTCACCACCACTTATGATCCTGTTAGCAAAGAAAATACAGAGGCTGGGAACTTGCTATTAGCTGAGTGATGCAATTTTTGGTGGACTAATACATTTTGTGACAGTCTGAAAGTTGCTTGTACTTTCAAAAATAACATTGTATTTTCAAGGCTTGATTCTAAGACTGTATGTAGTACTACACAATGTTTTTGCTTAGAAGGTCAATGCTGGCCAAACAGCACCAACCCCTTCTGCTCTAAGACAGTGCAACTTCACCCTGCACACTCCTGCATCACTGAGCTCTGCTGGAGAGATTACTGCACCATGACCCCTGCTCCTGCTCACTATGTGTGCATGTTAACCTCAAAGCACTGAAAAGGCAAATAAAGTCCATCTGTGCAGTGTCTAATGGAGTCTCCTTCCTAATCTTGCATGAGGTTAACGAAAGCTTTGGAACGCAACAGATCACAAAATAAGTGTACACCAAGTTTCTATTATTTATTTATTATTATATACACCAAATATCTACAACCATTGGTTAATATGACAGGTATACTACATAGGGTCACTTTGTACATTTACCATAACTGACTGTAGCTCATCTTTTGCTGGACAATTTGTCAGGCACCCCTTACTCCATCCATCAAAAGGAAGTGTCCTCTATTAGACAACTGCTGTAATGCTGCTATGCCTGACATACTCATGGCAGCGCAACACACACCAGCATGCCAATTCACCTTGTAATGCAAGTAATGCAATTGGTTATAGATGTTTTAGATGTGGCACAGTGAGGCACTTTAAGTAGCGGAATGGTAATATGTGTGGCACTACTAGTTTGGTTGTATCAGGTATTGTCATTGCTATGGTTTTATATGTAACAGTATTAAATTCCCCCAGCATTCAATATGTTCATTTGACTGATTCAACCCCAAATCACTCGTATGGACCCCCAGTTATCATTGCAGGGCCCTCCAAACCCACAGGGCCCCAGAAACACAGGTCCAATTTTTCCCACCCTCCAACACACTAAAAACTTTCCAGGACAAAACTGAAATCAAGTGGTGTTTTGAACCACCATCTCTCTTCATTTGATTGTTGATATGACTGTGATCATAGTGTGAATCAAATATACTAAACTTCTCTGGTGATGTTATTGCCACATGCAAGAGTTTCTAATTCAATTCTAATAAAATTGTTGTCTGTCCTGGGGTTTGAAAAATAACTTTATTAAACCTGCAATCAGGACTAGGTGTCTAAATAGCTGTTCATATTAAATAAAAGTTACACACTTCCCTGTAATAAAGATTCTGATTGGTTTTGCCTCTTACTTGGACTACTTGTTGTCTCGCCCTGCAGCTAAAATAGAGAATCTGTTTATTATTTGATTACGTTTGATTGTATGTCTGTGCCTATAGATCAGTGCAGTTTAGGGAGAGTGTATTTGTTCAGAAAGTATCTGAACTCAATTAAAATTACACTGTTGACAATATGAGACATTTATTTGGTGGACTAAATTATAACCTTCACTGGGTGGGTATGTTGAGAGTTGCCCATGAACTGTGGAACACCATGAGCCACCACACCATGTAGGAGACTGGGGTCCGTAAACAGCAATTTTGACCACATTTTCTCAATTGATTTAAGGTCCAGGCTTTGATTAGGCCATTCTAATACATTTACATGTTTCCCCTTAAACCACTTTGTGTTGCTTTAGCATTATGCTTTGGGTTATTGTCCTGTTGGAAGGTGAACCTCTGTCCCAGGCTCAAATCACTGACAGACCAAAACAGGTTGTGCTCAAGAATATCCCTGTATTTAGCACCATTCGTCTTGACTTGGACTAATTTTCCAGTCCGCGCTGCTGAAAAATATCCCTACAGCATGTGGGGATGGTGTTCTTGGAGTGATGAGATGTGTTGGTTTTTGACCCAGGCATTTTCCTTGGTGGCCACAAAGGTCTAATCCAACCTGAGCACCTTCTTCCATACATTTGGGGACTCTTCCATAAAGCCCATCTCATCAGAGATTTGGATATTTTTTTAAAACCTAACCCTGGCAATACATGAGCAGGTGCCCCCATACTTTTGTCCATAGTTGTAGGATAAATGAGCTGCATACACTACAGTTTGTACTAAGTATGTGGAGCAGGTATTTGTGTGTATGTATAAACATAAACATGCATGTAGACCTACTGTGTTCACACACACTGCATATAAACAATCCATGCAATTAAACATAACACACACTAGTGAATACACATTCTAGGGGGCATTGAGCACATTGCCCAAAGTGGTGGGGAGCAGGTTGGGAGTTAAGTACCTTGCACAAAGGCACATGTGTCATGTCCTTCCAGTTCAGGGATTCAAACCAGCAACCTTCCAGTCACAAGGCTAACTCTGCACACATTACCTGTATAAAAGATACCTGTCCACACACTCAATCAATCATACTCCAACCTCTCCAACATGGCCAAGAACAAAGAGATGGTGGACAAAATTGTAGACCTGCACAAGGCTGGGATGGGTTAAAGGACAATAGGCAACCAGCTTGGTGAGAAGGCAACAACTTTGGCCACAATTGTTAGAAAATGGAAGATCTCCTTTGGCTTGGGGATGCAATATCTTGCCTCAAGGGCTAAGGATGATCCTGAAAAAGGTCACAAATCAGCCTAGAACTACATGGAAGGACATTGTCAATGACCTGAAGAGAGCTGGGACCACAGTCTCAAAGATTACCATTAATAACACACTACGCTACATTACATGGATTAAAATCCTGCAGAGCATGCAATGACCTGAAGCTTGCCAATGACCATCTGGGTGATCCAGATCCAGACCAAAAAGATCATTTTGGTATCAATTCCAATCTCCATGTTTGGAGGAAGAAGGACGATAAGTAGAACCCCAAGAACATTGTCCCAACTGTGAAACATGGGGGTGGAAACATCATACTTTGGGCTTACTTTTCTGCAAAGGGGACAGGTTGACTGCACCGCATTGAAGGGAGGATGGATGGGGCCATTTATCTTGAGATTTTGGCCAAAAACCTCCCGCAGTAGGTGCATTAAAGAGGGGTCATGGCTGGGTCTTCCAGCAAGACACTGACCTGAAACACATAGCCAGGGCAACTAAGTGGCTGCATAAGAAGCATTTCAAGATTCTAGAGTGGTCTAGCCAGTCTCAAGAGATGAACCAAATAGAAAGTCTTTGCAGGGAGCTGAAACTCAATGTTGCCCAGCGAAAGCCTCAAAAACCTGAAAGACCTTTAGAAGATCTATATGGAGGAGTGGGCCAAAATATTTGCTGCAGTGAGTGCACACTTGGTCAAGAACTTGGAAACTATAGGAAACTGAACTTTGCAATTGCAAACAAAAGTTTCTGTACCAAATATTAAGTTCTGTTTTTCTATTGTGTCAAATACTTATTTCATGCAATAAAATGTTAATTAATTTATTTAAACCCATACAATGTCATTGTATGGGTGTCAATGTCATTGTGGATTTTCTTTTAGATTCTGATCTCTCTATTCTTTGTAGGGAGAATACTTGCAAAATCAGCAGGGTATCAAATACTTATTTTCACATTATGAAGCTGAAAGACATTTTGTTTGGACTTATTTAAGAAAATTCTTATGGAGATATTAGTGAATGAGGCTCAATGAGTATAAAAATACAAGGTAGATGTACCTAAAGAACCAGCAGCTGAGTATAAGGTAGCCAGTGCATCTGTCACGCTGGGCAGCACTGATTCTGAATGGTTATTTTCGCCAGCAATCCTAACATTCCTTTATCGGGCTGAGAAATGCAGCCCCCAATGGAATGCACTCAAACATTGCTCTTTTCCCTGAGGACACTAAATCGCAAATCTTCTCCACATTACTGATGCTTAAGTGTTTATCTAGAGCAAACAGAGGGTATATTTGGGCCTGATTTATTGAGTATACATCATTTAATCATACACATAAACTAAGTCTTTGCTAGTTATTTTTATTGCAGCTGTTTGCTCACCCAAAGTAACTCCTCCCACACTTACACAAAGAAAAACACTTGTATATACACATGCATGCACTCCTTCAGTGTGCAAAATGAGAACTAAAGCCATTTGATCAAATCCTCCCCACTAATTAATGTGGATATCCCTCAGTGAGTGTGTGCATAGGCATTTGTTTGTGTGTATATGTGTGTGTGTGTGTGCATCCACATCTGCGTAGGCATTTGATCTGGCTCGAATTTGATATACATGGCCTTTGAAAAATCAAACACCTTTTGAACCATATGTAGTCAGGAGGATTGCTAGCCTTGTATGGATTTTGAATCCAGTTTAATTAGATTTTTTTTCTCCACAATACGCACCATCACAATGCAGAGTAATACCATTTTGTCCAGACTATGTCCATCTATGTGAACGTCTATGCAACTTAAACAAATAATCAGGCACTGTAACTCAGAGCACAAGTGCAGGCAATTAAGGTGTTTAGAAAGACACACATACACGGAATCAGCAATGACAGAGCTCAATAAAGACTTTTATGTGTGCAACACTGTCATTATACAACTTCATTAAGGCAACCATGAGGAGGCTCCACTAAAGCTCTGCCAGTGTAAACAGATGGCTACTGTCTGTCTGGGTTATTTATTTACGTGTTTACTGTGTATTTGCTTTGACAGATTGCTACTGATGTTGCCACTTTTTTTTCTTAAAAAATAGGTTTGGTATGTTGTTACTAATAGTGTAAGTTGATGTCCAGTCCTCCACTTCACTTTCACATATTGTCTGTAGATGCTTTAGTATACTGTTATTTCCTATATATGCTCTTAAGGATGAATATATGTTATTTTTGATTCCTATGGTGTTAAATGATTTTTTTATATCCTAATGAGACAATAATTTATGTGTGCAGCGCTACCTGATCTATATACACTCATCATTTAAAAGTATGTGTACCTAGAAGCAAGTGTCCAATTGCAACGCTACTCAGAAGAAGGATATAGGAAAAATAAATGATTAAAAAGACAATACATTATTTAAAATGATACAGGGAATACAGCCATTGCATTACTTATACAGAAGAAGTATATTTCATCATGGGCAGGGCTGGCAACGTAATGATCAGTCGATCAGTTTAATTTTGTCAGTCAGGGGTTGGGGGGGTGGTCAGTTCCCTTTCGATCAAGTCCATTTTATTGGCCAGGGGGTGGCCTGTTGATTGGTTTCATTTTGTTTTGAATTGCATGAGTCTACCAGCCGTCCATCCCTGGTGTTACCACAAGCTGTCCATTCTGTCTCAGAATCATAGAGTTTCCTAATTATGTTCTGTGATAATCTGTCTGATACAGTTTGAAAGTCCTCATTCAGTTCCTGTAGATTTTGCAGTAGATTCTAAAAATATTGGGGGGGTATGTAATTCCAAGCCTTACCTTCCCATTAAATATTACATACCAAGAGGAGTTCCAGTTCACACTAAACATGCTGGGTTGAAAATATCCCTTTTGGGTCATTTCCATAACCCAGAGTTGGGTTACTATATAACAGAACACCCAGAGCATTGCTGGGCAGCATGAGTAACTCAGCAAGCTAAGTTATCCAAATATGTTTTGCGTGACATGGCACTGTTTTTTGTTTGTTTGTTTTTTGTTTGTTTGTTTGTTTGTTTGTTTGTTTTTGTTTTGTTTTGTTTTTTAATTAACTTATAGTGATATGTGTTGCTGTTTCCTTAAAATGAACTAAAACATAGTGCGACTATATCAGAAGAAATGCTGAAATATAACGTTCTCAAATCTTTCTTAATAGTTTATCATCTCAGCTGGCCGCTGAGGTCAACCTGTACTCTAAACAGTACCTTAGGCACCAGAAAAAAGTTTATAATTAAGATATTCTTTTAAATGCAGTCCAGCAGTTAATCAGTGCAGGAGATCTCATGCTTTTCTCATTTGGGTCCAGAACCTTATCTCCTTACAACGCAAGATCCATACTTTGCAGGCAATTACATGCTGTTCTCTAGGCTTCATAACTTAGGATCAGAATAACCTACAGACATGAAACACAACCACGTGTTCTTATCATTGTGTGATAAATTATCAGCGAGTCATCGAGCTGGCTAGCTCTTCTCAATCAAATTTTATTTATATAGTGCTTTTTACAACAGGAAGTTGTCACAAAGCAGCTTTACAAAGATGCGGGTCTGAGCCTCAAATGAGCAGCCAGTGGGCAAACAGTGGCAAGGAAACACTCCCTCTGTTTTGGAGGAAGAAACCTTGAGAGGAACCAAGGCTCAAGAGAGGAACCCATCCTCCTCTGGTCGACACCGGAGAGCATAAACAACACCACAATACATTGGGATGGAAAGTAGAAAAGAAATGAAATGAAATAAAATGGAGGGAGGGAAGATAAATATAGTTTTGCTTGTAGTAGTGATACAGGTATGAATGAATAATGAATGAAGAAATCCATGCAGGTGGCGTAGTCGAGTCTGGCAGTTGGTACTAGGAAGTGAATGAGTGGACCGGTATCCGCCAGGCGTCCGGGGCAGCTCAGGACATGGGGGGAGAGAGGGAGAAAGGTTAGTGCCCCCATAGAGGTGTTAATGAAAAGCCTGCGTAAAGAGAAATGTTTTCAGGCGTGATTTAAAGATGGAGAGAGTGTCTGAGTCCCGAAGAGTAGGAGGAAGGCTGTTCCAGAGCTGGGGGTCTTTGTAAGAGTGGGGCTTTGTCCCCCAACTGTGTTGTTTTTTATTCTAGGGACGGTCAATAGGCCTGCGTCCTGAGAACGCAGTCTGTCGTGACGGGTTGTAGGATATTAAGAGGTCTTTTAGGTACTGGGGAGCTAAGCCATTTAGTAGCAGTATTGTGTAGTCAATTCTGAATTTAATGGGAAGCCAATGAAAAAGAACAGAACTAATGTGGTCATATTTCTAACTAAGTTTGTTTTTAAACTAGGTAGGTTAGCTGGTAATGTTACAAAAAAGTACAAAAAATAACATTATTTAAGAAAGAATTTGTAATATCTACTTAAATTACTTACTATTAAGCTATTGACATTTTATAAAATGGTTAGTTTATCCAAGCAGTCTCATCTCAGTAAAAAAAAGCATACTGTATTAAACACACACTCACACGCACACACACAGCCCCATATGACCATATTGGCTGGGATCAGTTTAGCACCAACAATCAAGCCACCCTCTAAATAACTGCAATGCACACACACACACACACACACACACACACAAATTCGTTTTAGTTCATATCAATAGTTAAACAGCTGTTTAACTCTTAATTCCATTCATGCCCTGAAAACACAAATGTATTGTGCCATAAACAGAGGCACAATACATTGGTATAGAAAATTAGAAAAGAAATGAAATGAAATAAAAATGAAATAGAGGGAGATAAAGATAGTTTTGCTTGCAGTAGTGATATAAGTATGAATGAATAATGGCAGTGGAAAAAATTAGGTAGCATGCAAGCTGGTGTTGGTAATGAAGTCCATGCAAGTAGCGTAGTCTAATCTGGCAGTTGGTACTATGAAGTGGATGAGTAGAGGGGTGGACCAGTATCCATCAGGCATCTGGGGCAGCTCGGGACATGGGGGGAGAGAGGGAGAAAGATTAGTGGCCCCATTGAGGTGTTAATGAAAAGCGTGCATAAAGTTGTAAAGATTGAACATTATTTTCTCTTATAATATGGTGTTTGGATGCAGTGTTAGTTTTCTTCTTACTGCAGCACACTGTCTCTCTACAGTAGAGCCACATTATGTAATAGAGTATGCTATAGTTAAAAAAAATATTGTGTTACACAATCCCTGCAGATTTTTCCTGTGCACCTCACTCTGTGAGTCTCCAGTTCTACCTCATGCCAGGTCTACTGGATTCAAATCCAGGGCTGGGGAGGACCTTAAAGGATACTCAACTCACTGTTATAGTCATGAAACCAGTTTGAGACAGCCTTTGCTTTACGACATAATCATGCATTATGATGCTGGAAGTAGACATTCAAAGCTGGTTAAAATGTGAGACACACATGTTCAGCAATGTTATCCAACTAGACTGTTATTATTGGGCCCGAAGCATGCTAAGTACATTCCCTGCCCTATTACTTCACCTTAATGCAGGTTTGTTTCATGCATTTATTCCATTGGTGGCAAATTATAACCATACCATCTGTTTCAGCAGAAATCAAGATTCAGCAGACCAGCCTGTATTTGGTGAACATGTGCACACTGCAGCCTCTGCTTTGGGTTCTTGGCTGGCAGACGTGGAACCCAACTGCCACAAAGTTTGATATGTTGTACATTTTTAGATGTTTTTCTGTTCAACAGTATTGTCTAGAGTGGTTATCTGAGTTACCATAGCCTTTCTGTCAGCCCTAAACAATGTTTCTTTGTTGAGCTCTCTCATTACCATGGTGTTTTTGTCTGCAGATCTGCTGCTTACTGGATGTTTGTTTTTATTGCATCATTCTGAGCCTAGACTGTTGTACTAAAATCCCAGGACAAATACTTAAACCAGCATGCCCAGAACCAGCAATCATGCCACATCCAAAATCACTGAGATGAGTTTTTCCCCAATCTCAACCACATTCTGGTTGATGTGAACATTAACTAAAGCTGCTGATCTTTATCTGCATGATTTAAGCCTCACTTTTGCCTGAAAGGCGTGAACGTACCTCATAATGAGAGACATCAAAACACCATGAAGAAGGAGAAAAACATGGAGGTTTAATCCCAAATTAATCAATGCATCCTGTGTAGTGGTATATGCAAGTCATGAAATTATATTCTATAATGAAATGAAATTTATTGTAGAATAGTATTTACATTTATTAATATGTCAAAATTGAGCAGCACGGTGACACTGCAGGTTGTGTGAGTGTCACAAAGCTCCAGGGGCCCAGGGTGGCATGTTCTTCCCGTGTCTGTGTGGGTTTCTTACGGACACTCTGTGTTAGGTGCGTTGGTGAATGCTAAATTGCCCCTCGGTGTGTGTGTCTGTGTGTTAGTGTGTGTGTGTGTGGGGGGGGGGGTACCCTGCAATGGACTGGGGTCCAGGACATATTCCTGCTTTGTGCCTAATGATCCCAGGTAGGCTGTGGATCCACTGTGACCCTATTCAGGAAGAAGTGGATAAAATAATTACTGACTGACAGACATATGTTGACCGATATTTTTCTCTGTGTGAACATTGTACTTTAATACCTTATGTAATAAGGACATATTTGAGATTCAGCCAGAAACATGGGTGCATTGTACATCATAAAGCTCAATTTTCTCAGACCACATGACAACACTGAAAACAGTATTTTCAAAAATCTCCACCTCTGAGAGTGTCTTTCAAAAGTGTCACTTGATGTGACCAAAAACAATATTTTCATGTAGACAGGAGGTCAAAACTCATGTCCACCATTTAAAAAAAATCTGGGTTTTTTTTAATATTCAGATATTTGGGGATGGACACATAGAGTGGGTGTGTCTAAGTGATGCCTCTCTCTCTCAGTCAATACCTGATTTGCCTTCACTTGGTGACAATGACCTAGTTGTTATGACAGTCACCGTCTGCTTGTCAACTACTTTCGCTACAGGGTGGTTTGTGTTGCCTGTGGAAGCTCAGCATTCTACATGGTTTACAGGATGAGAACAGAGCCAGAGTGCAGGAAGAATTCAGTGGCAGAGTGGGTGGAAACTGAACCTTGGCCTACTTTAGCCTGCAGTTAGAGGCCACACATCTAAGAGAATGTGGTTAAAATGGAAGCAAATCAACAGGCTCCAGATTTATCACATCCCAAAAATATCCATCATTCCATTGCGTTGCTGCTTTATTTCTCCACATAGATTATAAAGCCAAGCAGCCAGGTAAACAGAAGTGTACTACATATCCATATCTAGCCTCCACTCTGAAATAAGAGTGTGATATTACTTTATTGAGTCTTCTAAAGCCTATGTGAGCCTGCTTTGATCTCCCTCCTTCATATGAGTGTTTTATTGCATCTGTCAGCATCATCAAAGCCAAGCACAATAGAGCCGCAGGCTCTGCGCCCCGCCCCCCACCACCACCTTACTTATTTACCATTTGATCGTCTTATCTCCCCTTTATTGTTCTTCATGTTGACTAGTTTAAAACATCTCAGGGATTGATCCTTTGACAATAAATCAGTCCTGATCCATGGTTCGTAGGCCGAGTCTGTGAAATAGGTGTGTGGTACAGAGAGTGGGTATCTAAACCAGAACCTTGTTCAGTTCAGTTCACGAATGGAATTGGATGGAGTCAGAAGAGTTTAGAATTCATATACTCCTCCCACATTCCAAAAACAGAGAGCTCGGGTGAATTGGCTACTCTAAATTGCCCTGGTGTGTGAATGAATGTATATCAGCATGCCCAGACATACATTCATGGAAAGTGGGGAAAGGGGGCCCTGAGAAAACAGGTGTATGTAAACTCTAAACATGAATTTTATATCTGCAATTCTTCTCACATAGCATTATAATAAAACAAGTTATTTGTTCAGCAAAAGATATTTTATGCCAATAAATTACACTTTTGTCAATTGAACCCTGGCTAAAGTGCCCCTAAGTGTTTGAAAATTTTGTTCTCCTGTGTTTAATAACTCTACCTCGATTTATGATGAATCAGAGATTTCCTCTCACTCTTTGTGATTTTGCCCTCTATAACGTAGGCAGCGACCTTCTGAATGTTAATACTCCCTCTGGTCACCTTGGTCAAGAAGAAAGCAGAAAAGCCTCTAATTGGCTGCTTTGTACCCTTCCCATCTCCACACACTAATTAACAGCCCCCTAACATGCATTTTTTATTGTGCTAAAAGGATGGGAGACCCTTTGATATTCAGGTTGGATGTCTTCTTATTAAAGTCATGCTTATTTGATTTAGACTTGCATAAATCTCACTAAGTTGTGCAAACAAAATCCAAGTACAGTGTGTACTCACTCCCTCAAGGTATGATCCATGCTCATATATGTGCATAAAGTATTTAAGAATCACTGACCGTGGATTGCAGATTCAGTGACACATTTGTATATGATTCAGTATAGGCTCGCTAATTACACTTGTTTATTTTTCTTACTCCTTCTGGAGTCCTGTATATAAACATGTGCTTGTGAACATCATAAAAACAAATGCTGATTAAGTCACAGAACTGGAGAAACCATTTACATTAGGCTTAATTGTTTAACATTGCAAAATCAGTTACATCCATTTGCCTATTTTTGCATTGAAACTAAAGTTTAATATCAGAGATCACAAACTGAAGATCAGGGGTCACTGTCCCCAGAAAAAACTTTTCTGAATGGACTCCAGGTTAACGTTCTGCAGAGGTGGGAAATGACCTAATTCGGGTGCACTGGGCAAAATGATGATGATGCCTAGTGTGAAAAGTGTGTGTGTGTGTGTGTGTGTGTGTGTGTGTGTGTGTGTGTGTGTGTGTGTGTGTGTGTGTGTGTGTGTGTGTGCGTGCATGCGTGCATTCATGCGTGTGTTTGTGTGACTCTTAAGCCTTCTTGGAAAAGGAGCTGTCTCATCTTCCATGTTCATACCGCAGCAAGGGAATACTGTTTCTGTCTTAAAGGTATAGATATTCATTCATGTGATGCTTCAAAGACATCTGCTCTAATAAAAACAGAAAAATGCAGCACATAGCTGTTACCTGATGTAATATGAATATACATTTTATTTAAAAAAAAAATCGCTATTTCTCTCATAACCTGAATATGATCTCCAATAAAACTACAAATTAAAAAATGTAAAAACTGAAATGATATCTAATTTTGTGGGATGTTTTTGTAGTTTGATTTACTTTTATTCACCAAAACATTAGAAAAGTATTTATAGGAGACACATATACTACATACACAATGTTGTTATTTTCAAGAGATCCTATGCTACTCAAATTTGTCTTCATTTGAGATTTGGCGATGAGGAGTGGACCATTGTCACAGCTCTACTGTCCTTGACTGCTCAGCTCACAATCTTATCGTCCACTTTGACTGAACCTCAAACACCATGCAAAAAATGCCACAGATTGCTACATGCATGGTGTGGGGTGATGAGGAGATGCTATAGGCAGTAAAATTTATACTTTATTTGCTCAAGATTTTCTGTGGGAAAGAAACACACAATAAGTAGCGTACATTTACTCAATAGTAAATAATATTCTGCGTTATAATCTGTATTATCTTCACCCTTGGTTAACTCACCTTTATGCAGTTAATGGCTTTTTGGTTGATGTATTTACTGTATTACCTTGCATTATGGGTGTAACAGTTCAGTGCATTGAGGCACATGGCAAACACACAGTACTTACTCTTAGGATAAATACAGAAATTTCACAAATGCGCTCATATACCCTCACAGAGTGACTCAAATACATTTTTTTCTTTTCTTTCTTTATTCTTTATTAACTGAAAAAACACAAGTATTTCATTTTGGGCACCATTTTGGGTAGCATTACACTCTTGCCCACCTATAGTGGAGCTGATGTAAACTTCATCATGGACACAGGAGGTAGAGACAGCAGTTTGTAGTCTGGATGAAGGAGTTGTTTCAGGCATGTTCCTCCTCCCAAAATCCCTGAGGTTATTTCATAACTCCCACTTAGTGCCTCCAAGTAGTTTTCAACACTGTATATTCAGCAAATTCAACAATTTGCAATTAACTCTTGTGGACTTTGATCTTGAGCTGCACAGGTTTTCAGTTGGGTTAAGTTCAGGAGACTGACAAGGCCACTGCAACACCTTGATCTTTTCCCACTTTATTTGGATTTTAATCAAATTTTGTTTAAAAAAGGGCATCCCCAATATCAGATCTCACAATGTCTGTTTTATTATTATTATTATTATTATTATTATTATTATTATTATTATTATTATTATTATTATTATTATTATTATTATTATTATTATTATTATTATTATGTGCTGTTTGCAGCAGTATGTTGGATGGTTTACACTGATTATAAGTAGTGTTTTAACAACTCAACAAGTTTTTAAAACCAACAGACCTGATTGAGATTAGCTAAGCTTCAACTTTAGCCTGGTATGGAGCAGGTTTGTCCAAAACATATGATTCCATAGTAAGTGAGCAGGGCTCAAGATTTTTCATTTTTTGTGGAACCGATAGCCTGAACAGCAAAAAACAGATGAAATACCATTCTTGCTAATTAAATCCAAACTGCATTTGGAAGTGGTTTGAAATGTAATTACAACCAGGTTTGTATGCCGTTCATATCAAATTTCAAAGCATCTTTTTAATCACTCACAACCCAATAAACAATAACCACATCATATCAAGAATGATGGAAGTGCAAGGATCCACAAAGAGTGTCAAATGCTACATAACCAGCATGTTTATGATAATGCCCTATTTCATTAACACAGCAACACATGTATGTTTGACAAGCAGTTCATTGAGAGTCTGTTTATCTGCTACATCCTGCCTTTTTGATCAGTTTGATCAGTTTGTTAAAGGCACTTTTTTGATGCCCAGCACAAAACAGCATAGAATATGCTTAGTAAACTTTGACCAAATCATCTACTCCAATGCCAACCTGATATGCAAACAGCAGGGGGTCGATAGACACTCCATCAATGGACCCCAGATGTCATCAAGTGGGAGGTGAGGGCAACATTGTGATAGATATTTAACATCAGTGGTTGCTTCTTCTTGGGGACGGGAACTACACAGGAGGTTTTCCACCTGAGAGGAACCTTTCCTTGGTTGCATTTCTGGTTGAAGATGTGCTGAAAAAACTAAACACAGCTGCTCAGCACACAGCTTTAAAACTTTGGGCTGCAGGTTGTCCTACCCCACACCTTTATGTTGTTTGAGTTTTTTCAGATCTTTCTTCACTTGATCAGCAGGTTGGTGTCCTACTTAATGGGAGGTCATCAAAAGGGAATGGGGAAGGAACATTCCAGTCAGGTGAGATGTAAGTATCCAATCTGGTGGAGGTATTAGCTAACATTAGACTGTTGATGTAGTGCTGTAGGTGTTAAAGTATGATGCCACTGAAGACAGAGCAGTAGATAATGAGGCAGTAAGTGAGCTGTTGTCAAATCTCAACAAAAGAATATTTGCCCATTCATGAGTACCATCAGTTTTTATGGAGTTGAGAGGATTGAAGCCAGTCATGTCTTTCAGGCCTCTCCATACATCACATGCATTGTTCTGCTCCAATTCAGTCTCCAGAGACCTATACTCCTCCTTGGCCTACTTAATTCTCATTTTGAGCTCTGCTTGCACCCTCTTTAGCTGATCCTTATCCCCAAACCTAAAGGCTTTCTTCTTCTGGTTCAGGAGAGATCTGAAGTTCCTTGTAACCCATGGTTTGTTGTTTGGGAAGCAGTGGGCAGTCTTAGCAGGTACAGAAGTCCACAAAGAAGTTGATGTAGTCCGTGGCACATTGTTATCACCTCAATGTCCTGATTGTGTGCATCACAGAAAACATCCCACCGTGTGACCTCAAAACATGCCCGCAGTGATTCCACAACTTCAGGTGACTGCTTTATCACTATCTTGGTGGACACTGACTGTCTATGAACCAGGTGGTTATACTGGATAGTGAGGAGTACAAGGCTGTATTCAGCTTGCACCAATACGTGGAGAGCTGTTGAGTTGTAGGCACCTTTAATGTTGGCATACAAGTCAAGAGTCTTATTTTCTCTGGTACTATATTTCACAAAATGATGAATGTAGGCAGAAATTATGACAGGGAGATGTGGTTTTAGTCAACAGATGCAACAATAATGGACTCAGACTGGTTCGGCATTCTTGCTATGATTTGGTGATGTCACATGCAGTGTCTGCATTGGCAGATTGAGGAATGTAAACAGCACACATAACCACCTTTGTGAATTCGTGTGGGAAATAGTATGGCCATATTCCTACCACAAACAGTTCAATGTTTAGCTGACAGACCACTGTAATATGTCTAGGATTACACCATCTATTGTTCACATACACACACAGTCTTCTTCCTGGTCGGAAGGTACTCCATGTCAACTCTAACCTTTGTAAATCCGTTTATAAGGACGTGTGTGTCCAGTATGTTCTGATTCAACCAGAACTCGTAGTACTCTCACCAGACTGCATGTTTCCCATGATGATGGAAGACAGACAGGGTTCTCCTTCTTTCATGCTGCTTGTGTTCTGCTCTGCTGTACAACCATCTCAGCCCTGCTGGAAGTTCCAGGCAAAATGTAAACAAAGCCATTGTCAGCTGCAGTGGGATCAGCTGATCCCACAGGAAAAGAGTGCACTGAGACATTGAGTGAACAAAGTCCATAAAAGTCCAAAAAACGATGTGAAATTGATAAGTTCTTCCAAACAAGGGCTCAAAAAGGTGTTACGTGACAATTCACATAGTAGTGACTCAAAACAAAATACAATCAAACTACTAAAAACATATAAACATCTACTGTGACAGGCAGCCACACCAAGGTGTGCCATATATTTTATATGATTTAAGAAAAGGTTCTGATTTACCTGCAGTCTAAACATATCCAGGGACCACTATACTGAACCCACATGAGGAATATCAATGACTTGGCATGACAATTAACCGGGTCAGTTAACAAACAACACACATGTGGGAACAATAATGACAAGAGGCCTAGGATGAGGACATGGGAGGAAGTACATGGCCAAAAAACACAAGGAAAGGTAAACAAGGAAGGAATACCGATGACAAAATCTAGGTAGGGCAAGAAAGTTACACCAGCATAATGCACAAAGAAATAAAGTCTCACCTGAATTAACTGTGGGAAATATCATAACTTAAAAAGGACTGTGTAAAAAGGTGCCAACAAGGTTCTGGAGCTATGTCACTTAAGCTTCTCTTAATGAGTAGTTTTAATTGAGACTTTCTAAAGGACCCTCCATTGTCTGGTTCTCTTGTGGCATTTCTCCAAAGAACCTTTTTGTTTTACTCCTAAGGACTGTTAAAAACCAGAGGATTTCTGGAGAGGATGTATGGCTTTGCTGGAGTCACAGGGCATGAAGGAGATGAAGGAAGAGAGAGAGAGAGAGAGAGAGAGAGAGAGAGAGAGAGAGAGAGAGAAAGAGAGAGAGAGAGAGAGAGAGAGAGAGAGAATGAGGGAGCGAGTACCATTAAACAGCTGTTAAATGGATTATACGCTAACGTCTTCACCAATTTGAATTCATGCGTACACAGCCAAGCACAGAAGGGCGTTCACAAAACAAGGACCATATAAGTAACTTAAATGGCCACAGATTAAGTAATGGCAGGTGGACAGAAATGCTTTTTAATTTCACCTCTACAGGGGGCTGTGTTCATTCAGGTTGGTACACCTTGGGGACAACAGTTAAAACAAACACATACACCCACTTCAACATCCAATTTATTAAACAAGAACCAAGATGGTGAATGAGAGACAGAAAATGCAAAGTAATAGGATATTCCATCTGGAGGTGCTTGTCCTTGATGAAAGCACATATTATTAAAAAAAAGGAATTGGGTGTTTGTTTTAGGATGGAAAACATTCAATAAGCACATACATGGGTTAACCTTGCAAATAATATAAAAGGGGTCAGTTGAAGGACATCCTTTGTCTGTCTAGTCAATTATTTACCTTAATTTACAAAGCTAGAAGCTGGTGTGTTAACCTTCATCTCTCTGCTATGTTAACCCAAAACAACACCATTCAAAAGGGTTGAGTCCATAGCCCGGAATGGTCTTGGAATACTGTGGGGAATCGGAACATGAGTCCTAATGGAGCTGTATCATTTTACAGTATGTCTACGCACAAACACACACAAACAAAATGCCCTTACTACCAATCTCAAGGTGTGTCCATGTAACCTTGACAAGTTAATTCTCTTCAGTGTCTATCAGTGTCATTTTGCTGAAATCTATTGAGAAATGTTGTTTATATTTCATTCCAAACAACATAAACAGCACTTCCAGTGCTAGGACTTAGTGTCAGTACATTTCACTTGAAAGGTTTTAATTTCCAACAAAATAAATCCTAAAGACATAATTATGCATGCCCACCACTGGGAATAGGGGCTTTAGAGTAAATATTCCAGCAACGTAATTCTCTGAATTATGTTTTGGTACATAAATACAAGTCTCTGTCCTAAGGCCAGCTGGAACACACATTGAGACACACAGGCTTTTTTGAAAGAGCAGGCTGGTTAAACTGGCACTAAGTAAGAAAGGCCTCTTCTCTCAAGCAGCAGTGCTGACTGTGTATAGGAGGAGAATATTTTGAAAACCCCCACTCTTTTTTTTACCAGGAAAGTGCTTGAGTGTACTTTGTTACTGTACTTTGGGGAATTCTACAGATTTGGTTTGACATTAAAGACTAGAGAAACTTACAGAATCAGAACTGTTCACAGTAATAATGTGAGGAAAAGATGTCAAAGAAATATGTTGAGACATGAGTTTTATGATGGTTTTGAGCTAAAGTTATCTGTTCATGATGAAGAGGTACATGCAGAGAGTTGTAAGGCAAATAATTCAATGCATGAATAATGTTAAGAAATCTGAGTGTCCTTTTAAGGCTTATTTAGGAAATATAATACTGACAGAATTGAAAACTGGCACCCTTACTCAGATACATTTTCATGTAGTTTCATATAATATTATCTCAAATTTTCAAAGGTAATCGAAATTTTAGCTCAGCTCAGAGTGGCTCAGTGGTCTTACAGCTCAGTGGTCTATCAAGTCTAGCACAATGATCTAAGGCTTGAAGGTTCGATTCCTGGGTCATTCTGCTTGCCTTTGGTCAGAGAAAGCAAAATTGGCCTCCCAATGCAATTCTGGCAGGCACAGGCATCTGTTATTAGACATCAGAGATTCACATGTATCAGAGGAAGTGTGTGCTTGTATTCACCCTCCTAGTGTCAGGGGCATTGTATGTAATTGGGGAGAGTCCAAATGGGGTTGAGTAACTAGCACTTCCAAATTGGCAGTAAAATTGGGGAAGAAAAAACAAGCACATTTCACTGTTTTCATTTAAATACTGCTACATAGAGGGGTACAACTCTTGGGCTTTAATAAGAGTTGTTGTAGGAGGTTTTTTTTAATACAGTCAGATAAAGGTAATTTAACAGTCCATTTAACCCTGTAAAAATACAGTAATATAGTGGCACCACAGTATCCAGTATTCTACTGTAAATTTCACATTCTACAGTAGAATATTGGAATATTCAACTGACTTTCACTTCCAAGTTTGGCATAATTCTCTTGAAATAGTTTTTTGCAGCCCTAAATGAATTTGGTTGGTTAACACAAAATATAAATAGTGCACATAATCTACTTACATTATCAATATTATGTTACCAGTGTAACGTTATACATTTCTCAAGTGAAATTCCTCAACTTTTCTTAAAGGTAAAAATGCTGTTTCCTTTTGCTCTAAAGTTAAAGCCTTGGCACCTTGATGCATTTGAACTTTTATCTTCCTCCCACACTAATCTAATCTTCCTCCTCACTCCACGTCACACCGTGTCTGAGGAGGTACTTGAGTAATCAGACGGGTCCTGTTCGGTGGCCTGACCTGGGACAGCACACAAAGCTATCCTCTTCACACCCTTCAGCACTGCTGCTGGGGTGCAGATCTATGTGCCAGATATGGCAGAGAAATCAGTCAGGGTAAGTCAGGACACAGGCATAAACACTTTCTAAGCTAGCATCGAGAGAGAGAGAGAGAGAGAGAGAGAGAGAGAGAGAGAGAGAGAGAGAGAGAGAGAGAAAGGGAGAGAGAGCAAAAGAGAAATGTGCTATAACTCTCACTCTATCAAAGGACTTTCTTTTCCCTTTTACTCACACTCCTTTTCTCTCTCTCTTTCTCAAAGTAAGAGAATTTTTACACTTGAAGTTGACACCTTGGGCTTTAAAAAGAATGAAAAAAAAAATGTTTTACTTTTTGTAGTCGAACAAAAAAAAATGCATCTGAGTGTGCGCTTGTGTTCCACTATGTAAGATTAGTATCTGTTTTTCACCTCCAGAAATATTTTATATATTCACATCCTGGAGTGTCTCTGTATGTATTCTGATAATACACACTTGTTTGAGAAGTCATCTTGATGTTTACGAAAACTACCTCCACAGGCAGTAGAATCTCTTTAGCCTGTTTAAGCAAAAAAATATATTTTTTCTCTCTCTCCCTCTCTGTCGAAGCTCCAGGGTGCCCAGGAAATGCTGAGAACTGTTTATTTTTCCTTCAAACGATTGAAGCCTTCATGCATAGGAATGCCTCTGTTTTGGAGGAACATTATGGAGCCATTACCTCAGCACTAACCTCCCCTATACGTCAGTCTCCTCCCACAGCAGCACAAAAAAACCCCCACCTGAATTAGGTTGTATGCCAGTGGTGTCCGATCCACTAGGGACCAAGTGTGGCTTCAAGTTTTCATTCCGAACAAGATGACCTGATTTCACTTCTTCAATCAGGTGATCTGTGTCTCCAAACCACTGATTCGTAGATAAGGGGTGCTTCTGCTTGATTGCAATGAAAGGTTGCAACCGCACTGACCCCTCAGGGATAAGACTGGATACCCCTGTTTTATGTTCACCCTGTGAGGGTTTTCATAGGAAAAATGAGCTTTCCACCTGGAAGCACCACATGAAAATCTTTCTGGTGAAAACACGTTTCATAAACTGGCAAAGTAGTGACATAGATATTACACATCGTACCTGTCCAAAGAAAAACTTGGATCTGCAAAATGGTGACTTTACAGGAGGAGGTAAAAAATGTTTGTAACATTTGAGTCCTCTGAGCAGACAAAGACAAAGGGACGCGGATGTACTCGAAGGGTTTTGTGAATTAATATAAACAAACCAAGGAAACCAAAACAAAGCGGAACACGTTGATAAACACTAGGCAGTAAGCAAACAAACAAAGTCTAACGCTCACGCTATAACAAACAAACAAAACTTGATCATTAGAAAAAAACAAATGAACTGACATGATCACTACATGAACAAAGAACTGACAAGGACAGACTGAAATAAATGTATGGATTTGGATCCTGGGCTAGACAGTCCTGCATATATAGCTTAGGAACTGCCACATGCCACTGCCATGTCTTTCAGCCCAGATCCGCCATTCACTGCCTCCCAGCATGCCTCGCCTCTGCCCCTACTGGGCTTGAGGCTTGCAGGGCCACCTTTAAAGGAGCTGTCCACTGGTGATGGGGAGACCAGAGCATGCAGTCTCTGCAGCACCGTCCTTCTCCCTCAAATCCATGCCGAAGGGCTCACGGTGGATTGCTAGATGGGTTGCCAAGAACCCGGAGAACCCCGTTATTTCCTTGTTAGGTAGATCAGTCCTTCTGTAACATGTGTGTGAGCAGACAAAGACAAATGGAAGTAGACATAGTTGCAGGGTTTTGTGTATTTAAACAAAGTGAGGAAACCAAAACAAAGTGGAACACGACAAATACTAGGCAGTAACAAACAAACAAAGGCTAACACTCACACTAAAGCAAACAAACAAACCTAATCATTAGAAACAAACAAACCAACATTATCCCCAAAGAAACAAAGGTCTGAGAAGGACAGACTGAAAGGGTATTAAATACAAGACAACATTAACCACACCTGGGGCACAAAGATGAAGGGGAAGGCTTAGGAAGAAGACACAGCTGGAAATGGGCGGAGTAAGGGAGGAGACAGGACCAAAAAAAAACACAACAAGTGTCCTCAGAAGTAGATGGGGGAAAGACAAAACAAAGACAAGACAGGAAGACAGACAGTCAGGACTCATACATGAGAATGTTATTTTTGAGTGGAGTTAATTGAAAGTTAATTGAAAATAAGAGTAATTAAAAGTAATATTAGAACATTTCCATTTCTCTGTCCATCGAAAATTATTAATGCAGTGTACAGAGCAGTTACAGGGTTCAGATCATGATGAAGAAAACTAAAAACAGACTAAATGGGGATACAAGTTTCTCATTGGAAAGCAGCAAGATACAATTAACCCACCTGCACCCAACTGGCAAAAGTGATAGATGGCAGCTACTTAACAATCTACAACAGCTCTTTTCAAATTCTCTAAGGCCACGTCCACACATATCCATATACTTTGCTTTTGGTCACTGAAAACAGAGCTTTTTGAAAATACTCTCCAAGGTGTAGGTTTTTGAAGACAACCCTGATTATCAGTGTTTTTCAGTGTTGTCATGCAGATAGACAAAGCAGAAATTTACAAAAACACTGATGTCACAATGCACACATTTCTGGCTAAATCTTATACATCTGGCCAAATATATCCTTACTTCCTGTATAGTGAACTACATAAGGCATAAAACTAAAACATCTACATGCAGCTAGCACTAGCTTTCAGGTTTTTCACATATGAATAAATGTTAATACTGTTAAGATTTAGAATCCATATTTTTGGAAATTGCATGGTATACTACATAAGGACTAGTATGTAATTGTGGATTAAACCTGTGTTTTCAGGTTTATTTATGGTGTTTTGATGTATCATTCTATGAGGTACTATTAGCCCATACAGGGCAAGCATTCTCTTAAAAATATCCTGATACATGTAGACGTAGCCTAATCTACAGCCAGATTTGCAATTGTATACAGCATAACTATCAGTGATTTTTCAGTTATAGTCTGACTGGCTACCTCATCGCCCAGTGCAAATATTGGCCACTT
The DNA here is from genome assembly GCA_034509495.1 of Acestrorhynchus altus. Classification (NCBI taxonomy): domain Eukaryota; kingdom Metazoa; phylum Chordata; class Actinopteri; order Characiformes; family Acestrorhynchidae; genus Acestrorhynchus; species Acestrorhynchus altus. The sequence goes on along the minus strand of CM067506.1, from coordinate 17,356,576 downwards.
TAGTGTATTGTTCAAATTCCAAGGAATTCCCAAGTAGTTTCCTTTGTTTTTCCTTAGGGAAACTTACTTCTAAGTGGCCAAATTAGGAATTTTTTGGACTGGCTGGTTGTTTGACAAATATATTCTTTTACTCATCTCCTGACATCCGCCAGAGATGACCCTGCTTTAGCTAAATGCTGACTTTGGTTGTAAGCAGTTGCATGAGCTGCACACTGTGAGAACCAAAACAGAAAAAAATGGCTTGCCCCTACACCCCTACATGGCTGTGCAAAAACTATGGTTTCTATCTGACATATCATCAAATGTCCCTGTCCTGTCCCATTTTCAATTCACCTCCTCAAACATCCAATTTAAACACCTGTATAAGATTGGAATAAAACATGTAGGATTGAAGGACCAAAAAAAAATACCCACTTCCTCCCTCTCAAAGTGAACTGGGAAAATGTTTTTTTTTTCATTTGAAAGTCCAGTTACTCCTGGGGGAGTGAATTTAAGTAGAATCATTACATTGACCTCATGCCAGCTGTAAGCAAGGCCACATAACACACACAGGGCAGTCACAGAGAAATGATCATTCAGTGCTGATTTTATCAGGCAATAGAAGAAGGTGAGTGATCTCAATAGCAGGCGTGGCTGAGTAGCCCCTGGACAGTCCGTTCTGCTCTGTAACGGTGGTGTGATGCGAGTATTATAGGAGGATAATATTTTCTTGGTGGCAGTGGTATGGTTGGAGTGGTTTGTAATTTTTTCTCTGTATTGGTCCCATGGTCAGCATGGCCCCTGGTCTGACAGCTCAAATAAAGATGGTGTCGCTTCAGCTCTTTTTTGCTGCGCCAGGCAAAAGCCCAGTTGGCTCAGCCTCACATTTCACATCCAGTCTGACACACACACACACACACACACACACACACACACACACACACCCACATACAGACCAGTGTACCCTGTGATTGTCAGACAAGCACGTCCTCTTTCATCATGGGTCAGCCCATCACAGAACCTGTTTAAAAGATTCAAGGACTATTAAAGTTTCAGTAGAACGTAGAAGTTAGGCTGTGGGACATCAGTGGTATGATGTGAGCTAGTTCCAGATGGGCGGAGGTGTGGTGGATCCTGGGTGCTTTAGGAAATGGCATAGGGACCTGAAAACTGGTGATGGATGGGGTGTCTTGTTGGTGAGTGTGTGCTCAAAGAAGTTAGAGGATGTCTTTTGGAGGCTTTTAGAACTGCAGTATGAGTGTCCAAAGCAGAGAGCCTGAGGAAACAGCCTGTTTGTGTGTGCAGGAGGGCTCTGTCCCACTTTCTGTCAGAATCCCCATGGCCAGGATCAGAACATGCAGGTTAGGCCACACCAGATCACTGCTGGGCTGAAGATTGTCAGTTGTGTTAGAATTACTGTGCAGGAACGCAGAGCTTTTTTCAGCCAAACACATCCGTGAGACATGTTTTCAGGCTCCAGCCTTTTGGTCATATTTAGTGACCCAAATGGCATTCTTAGACTTTTATCATGCTGAAAAGCTCTTAATATCAATGAATTAATGACATACTAACAGAACAATCTTACAAATAAAGGTCCTTAAATTTCAGGGAGGAATACAGAAGAAAAACAAAACAGATAAATATAGAATTATTGGTTAAGAATGTTCTCAAAGAAGCAGTCATATCATTATTAATGTCACAATCAAGAGAAGCATTTAAAATTTTAAATACATGTCTATTTCAAGGTATAACTCATTGTTATCATCAAGTACAGAGATGTCAGGTTATACTAATAGCCAATACCTGAACCTGATCAGTTCTTCAAATTCTTGTCCAAATTCTTGAAACTAAATTAACTTGATTATCAAAGATGAGGAAAGGAAGGCTTCATAAGCTGAAGCATACCACATCATCTGTCAAACATGGTGGAGGCAGTGCTATGGTATTGACATGCATGGCTGCCAATGGAATTGGGTTATGGTGTTAATTTACAAGGTCACTGCTAATAGAAAAGCAGGATGAATTAACAAGTGTTGGGCTATTTTTTCCGCTCAGCAAAAAATGATGGTGCTCCACTGTACCAGATGAATAGTGCCCAAAATATACCACAAAGAGCATCTTAAAGCACACTTTTGAAATGTTCCTAAATCATTCATCTGACCCAACTGAGTGTATTTTTCACTTACAGAACACAGAACTGAGAGCAGAAAGAACCATAAACCAGTAGCAACAGAAGGTGGCTGCAGTCCAGACCTGGCATAGTGATACCCATAGTTTCGTGACTTCAGGATTTGCATCCAAGCATTAAAAATAATCCTTATTATTATGTTAGTTTAATCAACTAGTTTTGAACCTGTGAAAACAGATGCACTGTGTAACAAGTGGCTCTAGTTCCTAAACAATTTACATCTGAAACCACATCTTAATTGCTTGGTTCAGTCTAGTGATGTGGTATACAATGGCAAAAGGAATACAATTTCCTCTGTATTCAAATAGGTTTAACATTCATTTATTGTGTGTGGCATAGCAAGTGATCCATATGTGATTATTTAGAACAGGGGTGTTCAACAATGGGTCTGTGTAGCTGCAGATTTTCATTACAGCCAAAGAGGGGCACATGTGATCAGTTGATTGAATACTAGCCAATTGATTAAACAAGTGGAATGAAAGACGACAGTAACGCTGGCCTGTTGCAGATGCAGCCTGACACCACTGATTTAGAAGATTTAATTATCTATCTTCATGTTTTAGATTTCTGTGATTTGACATGCTAATAGTTGGCCTATATACAGAGATAATTCACACAACTTACATCCTACACATTTATAGGCTGCTCCCATCCCCACATTCACTGTGGTTGTACAAAGCACACTCAACAAAGACATTTTAAACAAACATGGCTTATTTGAATACCGGATAAGTAAATATTGTGTGTGTGTGTGTGTGTGTGTGTGTGTGTGTGTGTGTGTGTGTGTGTGTGTGTGTGTTCACTCTTCACTAGCTTGTAGTGGAAACAATATATAACTACTCAGAATTATCCACCTGACATACCATGTCCACCACACCACCACACTCCATCAGACTTTCTGATTCAGTCATAAATCAGGTAGAGATTGATATATAAGACAGAACAAAGGGGGTGGGTGAGAGAGAGAGAGAGAGAGAGAGAGAGAGAGAGAGAGAGAGAGAGAGAGAGAGGAGCATGCCACACATTGTTTGGCCTGGTGCTTTGATATGTAAATTTGTGCGTGGCCAGAAACTGATGTGAGGTTTCTAGACAGTCATGGAGATAAAGAAACAGCACACAAAAAGTACAAGAAACAAGAAGGGAATATTTGAATAGCTAGCTAGGAAGCTAGCTATTCTTGAAACTAGCTAGCTATTCTTGATAGATAGATAGATAGATAGATAGATAGATAGATAGATAGATAGATAGATAGATAGATAGATAGATAGATAGATAGAGGGAGAGATAGATAGATAGAGACAGAGATAGATAGATAGATAGATAGATAGATAGATAGATAGATAGATAGATAGATAGATAGATAGATAGATAGATAGATAGATACTTAGCAAATGTGACTTTTGCAGCATTTCAGATGTTTCCTCAGAGATCACAGGATTAATGAGATATAAATTTGATTAAATTGCTTCAGTCATTGGTGTGTAAATGAAAATGATCAGGTGGTGAACAGTATTAGTAGTTTAGGATGATTATTCAATCTCCCTGCGGTCTTATCTCATCTCAATTAAATTTCCATTCTCAAAGCATCACTGAAATCTTTACAAAAATCTCCAAAAACCCATCCTCTTTTTGCTCTCATCACAACACACTACCACCACTGTTAGTTCCTCTACCTGCTTCCCTTTTCCCTCTCTCTGTCTCTATTCCGATGTGCTACAACCACAGCTCTCCTTCTCCATCCTTCACTCTCCATCTTCCTTACTTCTACCTTCCCCTCTCCCCCTCCTCTTTATTTTCCAAACCTCTTTAAAATAGACATGTTAATAAGGGTTCTTTGAGCAATGCCAGAGAGGCCTTCTGGTTCCATGGCCAGTCCATTTTTGTAAATGAATTGTGTGGAGTGTGAAGAACCTTTATAGGTGTAGAGTACAGTAGTGTAGAGTACAGTAGTGTAGAGTACAGTAGTGTAGTATACTGTAGGTACCATGCAGAGAGAAAGCACTCTTAGTTTGTTCCTCATATTGTACGATGGTTCTTCTTTTGAGTGTCAGTTCCTCTCAATGGTTCTTCCACATAGTGGTTTCTCTGTGGTCAGTTCTTCTCCTTTATAGTCTTAGTTCCTCTACATGAGGAACAACCGGACTGTGTTTGTGATACTGTGTCAGTAACTACACCGTTTGGGGTCCGATAATAAACATTTTGGCTTATTTAAACAGTTATGGTCCAGGACGTCCTGCGTCAGTCAGACGGTGGGTTTATAAATATTATTAACTCTTTGTATGTAAACAGTGATAAACCGTGAAGCTCAGCGGTTGGTCTGTTTGTCCTGTTTTGGTTTTGATTTTGATAACAGGTTCCAGAGCAGAGCTGGAATCTTTTCCACAGAGAGTTTGTTCGGTTTGGGATTCGAACACCGTGACTCCAAACCAAAACAAGCCCACCAGAGCCTTTCCGCTCACACAGGAACCGATAGCACTGTTCACTCCAGGCTCTGTCTGAGTGTGGGAATATCACACACACACACACACACACACACACACTACATACAGCATGAACTGCATGGCCAAAAGTATTGGGACAGAGAGTTTATCCTGTGAGCACTGATGAAGGACTAGAGGACGACCAACACAAAGAGATGAGCTTCTGTCTCTGACTTTACATCTACAAGGTGGAGACACTCGGTAGGAGCGTCTGATAGAGTGGACAGTGAGTGGACACAGGGTTTAAACACTCCAGCAGCACTGCTGCGTCTGGTTTTGTGTTGAGATAACAGACAATCAGGGTCCAAGCAAGATGTTATGGTTCATCAGTGTGTATAAAAAATCCAAACGTGGAGAAAACATTGTTATATATTAAATATTTAATTTAAATATAAAGGATATAAAACAGGAACTGGATTCCTTTTCACAGCAAACTCAAATCTACAGTCTAAAACATTCTCAGTAGTATCTGCATTATGTACACACGGTTACTATGGAGAATATGAGCTCGGGGTAGTCTGACTGAACACGGAAATACAGGAATACAGGAATACTGACAGTAATGATATGCTGAGGTTACACACAGCTTTAAAAGCCCACCCCTGCAGACGAGGGGCTTTCAGATGGACATCTTCAGTGTGAGTAAGATGAGTGAACATCAGTGAAATGAATTAACATTCAGTGTCAGTGACTCTCTCTCTCTCTCTCTCTCTCTCTCTCTCTCTCTCTCTCTCTCTCCCACTCTTCCTCTCACTCCAAGCTTCTGTCTGCCGACTTACTTCTCTAACATGAACATATCCTACTGTGCTGCTATTCAAGCCTTGCCTGCGGCTCTGGTGAAACCCTCTGCATGTGTGAGTATGTGTTTTCTGGACACACACACCCATGGATTCACAAAATAGAGTGGCTGTCACAAAGGATTTTGGGACTCAAGTGAACTCATCTGCATATAATGCACAAAAAATTGTATTTTGTACATGCTGGGCTACAGTCTATAGCACAACATCAGCTCAGGAGAAATGTACACTGTATGAACAAAAGTATTGGGACACTTGATCACTCAGTATTTCTTCTGAAATCAAGGCTATCGCTTTTGTTGGACAGTCACTACTGTCCAGGGTCCAAGGCTTTCTACTAGATTTTGGAACATTGCTGTGAGGATTTCATAGGATTCAATGACAAGAACATGGAGGATTACCACCCCACTCATCTCCAACTTGCCAATCCCTCCCAAAATTTTCAGATGGAGCACCATCATTCCAGACAACACAATTCTACTGCTCCACAGCTCAATGCTGGGAGGCTTCATTCCCTTCTAGTCCATACTTGGCATTAGGCATGGTGCTGACAGGTTTATGTTTATCTGCTCTAGAGAATCCAAAGAATCCTGTTGGCATTATGTCTGTACAGGGACTAGACAAGCTGTTTGTGTGCCTTTGCACATCTGTTTCAGTAATGAGTGAAACTTAAAGTTGTTGAATGCATTCATTAGAAGAGGCATCCACAAACATTTTGACATATATAGTGTATGTGTGTGTACAGATACCTCTTCCCCGGCTGAGAGCTGGAGTGCTGTTCAGGATGAATTGTAAGTTGCCTGCTTTGGGCAGAAGCAGGTGTTTTGATTCTTGCATATTAGCCAAAACAGCGAGAGCATTTTCAAAAGTCTGTGATGTCTATTGACTGAGAGTACAGCCCACATTAGGCAAACCCTCACTATTAACTCCACAGTGGTTTGGGCTCCTGCCAATTGCTTGCTGCTGCTCAGCAGTGAGCAAGTTGAAAACCCAATGAGCAAATTGTGTACAAGCGCCTGGTGTTTACCACCAGTGGAACACACATTTCATTTGAGCCTGATCGGATCATTTATTGCACAAAGAACAGCTAATCAACCTGTTGTTATCTGACGGCTGACACATAAATAGAACATTAAGGGTTTACAAATGCATCTGGAGGTATTGATCAACCATCCAGTGGTGGTAATTGAGCTGCATCATTTTTACAATGAATTATAATCTGGGTATAATGATATGCACTCATTTTTGAGGGAAATGTCAAAATCTTGGTCTTTTTCCAAAATATTATGTACAAAATAAGGTGGCAAACAATGCACCCAAAACCCTGTATTCACCACGTATCATCAACAATTCTGGTGATTAGTTATAAGAACAAGTATACCTTATAGTGAAAACACAATTCACTTTCCAACTTCACTAATACTACATTAAACACAAAAATGGTGGTTTAAAAATAGCCAATTTTAGAGTAATTTACAGGATTACTATATATCAGAACATACATTGACCCAGCATTTCTGGGTTATATGATTAACAGGATGTGTCAAAATCTTTACTCAAATATAAGGTTAGTTTGACCCAGGAATTGGTTATTTTATATTGTTTGTTAGGATTACCTTATCAGCCATCTTCACATGATGTATTAATATATTTTTACAGTATAAAATAGTGTACTACATTATTAATATAATGTATTAATTATAGTAATACATTATAAGTATAATTATAAATATAATATATTATAGTAAGTAGTTAAACATCTATATTTTATGGAAATGTATTCACAGATTCCTGACAGTCATGCCTCTGCACTGCTACCCAAAATATAATAAATACAAAAAAATATATATATATTGTGTGTGTGTGTGTGTGTGTGTGTGTGTGTGTGTGTGTGTGTGTGTACTTGAAAAGGTAAAGGTTCTCATTGACAGAAACTGTGAGCCCATTGCCTTTGTCAGATCCTCAGACATGATGTTGTGGGTTAAAGCAACTAATGCTAGGCCGACTCCAGTCCTTGGAGGAAGCCTCTTCTACCTCATTACACACAGTCCACAGACTGGTGTGTGTTTCTTGGCTTACCCATTTCTAAAACTTTTGTGGACGTGCAGTATTTACTATACTTTATCTAATCAAGTCACCAAGGAATCATGCATACTTATAATTAACATTTAAATGCAACTGACTGACTACTGGTTACTGTATTTATGCTTATTTGTATTTATTCTAATGATGTATTGTTTATTAGGGTGTAATGCAATGTTATTATATATCAGAAGTAAGTGTTGTCTAAACGTGAAGTTAATATTTGGTGTTAGAAATTTTTGTATTGGGGTGCTTTCTGTTTGAAGACTGCTCCACCATAATCTAAGATTGACTTTTATTTATATGAGGAAGATCTGTATTAAATAAAGCTTAGGTGCCCACATTAGCGCAATTCACCCTAATGTTTAAAGGGGTCCTTTAAGTGGTATTTCATTATTCTCATGTGACTTGAGAAAAATAATTTAATGTCCACATTAACATATATTAAATACACTTATTATTTTGTAAATGATATTAGATATCTTCAGAAAACAACTGATGGCTAGTGGTATCTGAATACATTAGGACAGCAAATTAGAAAGTAGACTTCAGTAAAATATTCAGATGCAGCCTAAGAATGTGGAATTTAATAAGGAAACGGCTTTAAAGTTGTTGTTTTTTAACTCAAGGTTGTGACTGAGGTGATTTTTTTAAAAATCATACTGATCAAAAACTGGGAACTACTCAGTAAGAAAGTATTTATAAATAAAAAAAGAAAGCATTTTTATCAGTTTGACATATTTAAGATATTTTCTTAATAAAACATCTATAAATTATCTATCCTAATAACACACTTACCATCAAAAGAACAGTGTCGAAAGATGATTAAGGTTACTAGGAGCAATAAATTATTAAAAATTTAGACTGATCTGGGCAATATTTATTGAGCTACACATACAGAAGTACTGTCTTTCAGGCTTTCGTGTCTTTTCATCTTTGTAGTGTTCCTAATTCATTCATCCCATGGAGCTTAACCCTCTTGTTATGTTCAGTAAGGTAGGTCTGGCGATGTGGAGATGATTCATTGGTCATCACTAAAGATGACCCACTGCAATTCTGAGTGGCTCCTTAACAGTATGGCACAACAATTGTATAGTCTTTGTTGACATGGTGTTAAAGGCAGTCATTATGGTCTCTTCATGTAGTTCTATGTTGTGCAGTCATCTGCCAATGGTTCTCATTGAGGGAATCACATCTTCCTGAATGTCTACAATACTGGCTTTTGGGGCACTCTCATTTCTCCCTCTATGTGTTTCATCTGCATCTCCCAGATCCTTCATGTTCATGGTACATGCCATGCTGCATTTTTCTATCCACTACCTCCAACAATGTGCTGTGGTAATATCCAATTGTATGACATGCAATATATCAATGAGACCATCTCACTTCCCAAAGCCCTGTAATGCAATCCCTCTTTCAACTACTCAAATTACTTTCAAGCTTCTCTCCAGGGAATACTTAACCTGCAAAGGATAGTACCATCAAACAGCAGGAGTCTGTTTGAAAGGTCTAGAATGGAAAGCATGCACAACAGACTGACCATATATAGTCAGTCAGGTACAGCAATAAAGTACATCCATTTTACTAGGCAACTGTTTTTTTAACAGTTTTTAATCTTTAATCTTTAATGTTTACACTGCTAATTGTACAGACAGAAACACACGTACTATTAACTGTTTTGAACTGTTTGGGTGACTTTTGCACAGTATTGTGAAATTAAACACTCAACCACACAAATACACTTACATTTTGCACTTGACATATCGGTTTTTCTGACCCGTTCTAGTTTATCTTCAGGATTTGTGCATTGCCCAAGCAGCCCAGATACAGTTGTAAGAATATGAGATGGTCTGGTGTACTCTTAACATATGGGATGCAGTATATTTGCCTGCTGCTGAAAGACAGCTAGAGTGCTGTCTGCTGTTCTCCTCTCCTCCATTTGTTTCACTTCAAAGCTGAAGATGAACATTAGAGCTGGAGCTGATTACAGGGCTTTCCTCCAGGTATGGACATTTCCTCACTGAATCTAAAATCAGTATATATGAGAGAATTCCCTTCCACCTGCTTCCAGAATAGTGGGGGATGATCAGGTAATCAGTCATATCATTTCTTTACTTATATATTTTTTTTCTTGGCTTCTTTACTCTCAGTAGCACTTTTTGATTAATTATGTTCCTTATTTAAGAATATGGCATTCTTTAAAATAATCATTCTATGATATAATTAAACATCTGTGACTCCATTTTAAAAAGTGTGCACATATCACTTCTGGAGCATCTGCAATATAAAGGTCAGTGAAGAGAAAATATAATGTCTAGCAGTACTATTACTAGAATGTTATGGTGTGAAAGTTACGTAACACCAAAATTTGCCTATAGCAGTTCAACCAGCTCAGTGCTGAATCACTTTAGATTGAAGTATGTTGCACAATTGCTTGATCCAGTAGCTGTGGAGCAGAGGTCTAAGCAAACTTCAGCAACAGCATTCACTGAACTAGATCAGAAAATGCAGTTCAGTCAGTCTCGACTCCAGGCCACTGGAATTCCAGGCTACTGTAAGCTAAAGGTAATGTTTTCATGTAACTCCCCAAAAAAAAACAAACCCGAAACTCCAAGCCGAACCTAAGAAGACCATATCCTTATCAGATTGGATCTAGTATTTGATTCATGAACAAATAACAAACCATTTTTCCATATGAATCCTGATGTTGGATTCTCAATTGAATATGAAAAAACAAATGACATATGGACTTATATCTCTAATACACATTCTGTGGCCACCACCCTCATTCCCAGCTCGCTTTGTACCCTGCAGACCTCCAGGAGTATGCACAAACTGAACACTCACACACATTACTAAACACTCAGGCCTTCGGCTGTTACCTTCCTGTTACTTTTCAAACCACTTCTGGCCTATCAGCTGTCACCGTGCAGTGCTCAATCACATGCTCTCTAACAATATTAACAGAGAATTACTCACGTCCTTGACTTCCATTAGACACTTTAAAGCAGGTCTCTTTCTCTCTCTCATCAATCTGTCAAACAAATGGCAGAAATGCCACTAACATTTTGTCCAATAAGGCCAACACCCCACACAGTCTTCACACTGTTAAAATAAGGGCTCAAAAATACAGTAAAAGCATGAACTACAGAAGAAAATGCAGCTGATAGCAGAAGACAATATTGAAAATTCAACATTCAAAAACACTTTCTGATTCTGCTTAGAAAGTGGCATAACACAAAGCATGTTTAGTTTCTTCCTGCACAGAAGTCATCTGAACAGTTTGTGCATGACACTTCGTGTGTGAAAAACCTCACAGCAATCCGTATGCTCCAGTGTTGACAGGCTGCCAACTCACTCGCCCATTCGATACACAGATCTGCAAAATGCTCAGTTAACAATCTAACATTTTCAGAGTTCTGATGATTAATCTAAGATGTCCTAGAGGAGAACTGTGTTTGTCATATCAGATCCTCATGGCACATTGACGGCTCTTCTCCATGTAAAAAAACATCATTTTTTTTTAAAAAACAGCATATATTAATGCCCTCTTTCCCGATGCATCTGAAATTGACACACTGTGATGCTGTCAATTTTTGATGCTGTCAATGTGGCAGCATGGTGGCACTGCAGGTAGTGCATGTGTCACACAGCTTCAGGGGCCTGGAGTTATGGGTTTCCTCCTGGGGTTATGGGTTTTCCCACTTTTACAAACTTCATATGTTTGTATAAAATTTAGAACAATCTGTGCTAGCACTATGATCCAAGGATGACACGTTCGAATCCCAGGTCATGCTGCATGCTTTCAGCTGCCGGAGTGTGTGAGAGCGAAACTGGCCATGCTCTCTCTGGGTGGGTAGATTGAGTTCTCTTCCCTATCACACCTAGGGTGCTTTCCTCCAAGCATGTTGGCTGCTCAGCAAAGATGCAACAGCAGCAGTTCAAAAAGAGGCAGTGGCTGGCTTCACATGTATTGGAGGAGACATGTGCTTGTCTTCACTGTCCTAGTGTCAGGAGCATTGTATGTGATAGTTGGAGCATCCTAATTGGGTTAAATAATTGGCACTTCCAAATGTTTGTGGACACACCCTTTAATAACTACATTTGACTACTGAGGTAGGGTGGTGGTGGCACATCCTGACCTCAATAACGTGTTGCTGAATGCAATCAAATCATCACAGCAGTGCTCCAAAATCTAGTAGAATGCCTTCCCTGTAGTAGAGACAGTTACACCAACAAAAGCAGGAGAAGCTCTTATTTAACCCCCTTGATTTCAGAAGAAACAATGAATGGTGTCCCAATACTTATGTGCATTTAGTGTACGTAACTATTAGTTTAGTGTTAACATATTATTAGAATGCTGAATGTCCTGAACCTGAGTGCTTAAGTTGTCCCATTCCACTCTGAAAGTCATCAAGATACAGATCACTAGTTATTCTCTGGGTTTCAATGTTAAATGTGAAAATAAAAAGGTATATCAAATATACAACAATGCACACACACATACACACACTCATTCACTGAAGACTGACCTCATATTGGCCCCACTGCGTCAGCAGTAGCCGTCACACTGCATCATTACAATATATGTATAGTATTATGTGACATCATCAGTGGGAGACAGTCACCTTTGCTGTCCACCCCCCTAGCTCATCAGTGGGGACCAACAAGCTGCTGTCACAGCCAGAGTGAGCTGGGGAGATATATTGCTCACAGTGTGTATGAAGGACACATCAGATGTTATTCACCTCTCTGTGGGAGTGAATAGAGTTTAACACACACACACACACACACACACACACACACACACACACACACACCCACACACACACACACACTCACTCACCACTGAAGAGACTTTAGAGGACTTGTTAATTGACAGAGATGTAATTGAGGCTCCAAGGATCCCTGATGTATAGATGTTGCACTTTTAGATGTGGCTGCAAAGACAGAGGAACAGTTTTAGATGTAGCAGTGGAGACATTTAGGGACATGGACTTCACAAAGCTTCACACTTTTAACAAGACTAAGATTGGATCCAGGTTAGTCTAGAGTGAGAAAGACAGACAAGGACATAGAGAAGGATGAGAAAGTGCTAGAGAGAGGAAAAAAAATACAGAAAGGAAAATTAAGAGAGTGTGAATTGGATTGAAGCAGGTGTCCAAGAAACTGGTGTAAAAGAGAGGCACTAAAATCGGGAAGAAGAGAAAATAGATTAGGAAAGAGACAGTGTGTGAAATCCAGATTTAGAAAGAGATGGACAGAGGAAGAGAGACATAGATAGATAGCATGATGGATAGCCTGATCTCTATATGGGGGTCCTGGACTCTCTGTATTGGCCTGGTGGTAGGGAGTTGTAACACTAATTGATATGTAAGGGGAGTATCGATTTGCCTCATGGAGATATCAACTCTCAAAAGACCTGGATCATTAATGTTTAAATGGAAATCCATTCACAACCAAATCATTCAAACACTCGGTCTAAATGCACACACACGCATACACACACACACACACACACACACACACACACACACACACACACACACACACACACACACACACACGGCACTAATTAGTTTGTCACAATTGATCATTTTAGTGTTTAACTATTCTTCTCACGAATAACATGAAAGGGGAACACAGGCACTTAAAAAGCACAGTAATTACCGACTATTTATCAAGCTCATGCACCCACATTTGTGAACATGTACCCCATGTAATAAATCATTTATTTGTTACACAAACAACAATACCCACCAGCAGCAATTACACATAAACCCAAAAGAGAAGTAGTGTGTCTCACACACACACACACACACACACACACACACACACACACACACACACACACACACACACACATACGTACATACATAGAAATATATACTATCAGCAGAAATACAGAGAGAGAGAGATGATATGTTGTAGGGAACAATCATTATTTGCTGTGGCCTGTTTGTAGTAGATTGCTTCTATTCATCCCACTGAAACAAATTAAAGTATAACCCTACCTACTGATTTGTGTGTGTGTGTGTGTGTGTGTGTGTGTGTGTGTGTGTGTGTGTGTTTATTAAAGCAACGTTATGTAGCATTTTAGCATTAAGTTACAGAAGCACTGCACAGTGTAACTTTGGCAAAGTGCTCATGAAAACAGCTTAACACTGCATCACCCAAGCCATATTTGTGTAAAATCTGGTAAACGCTTACTCAGCCACATATTTATTTCACCTTCTATGATAGTCCACCACAAGGAGGAAGCTCAAAGCATTTTTGTCTTCACTGCAGTGAATTATACTCTCCACCTGTATGGGGAACCCATAAGCAGACATCAATTCTCCTTTAATGCACATTTTTCTTGAACTGAATCCTGTGTGTCAGAATTAGTGTCACTTAGAACTCATTATTTCTACACTGCTGTTTAAATTCACTGCTCAAATTCACAAAGCTGCACAGTAGCTGTGGCAGGTAGCATACACACACACACACACACACACACACACACACACACACACACACACACACACACACACACACACACACACACACATAGTTCTCCCTTGTTAGAACATTAAATATTAAATTAAAGAGCACCACCCATGAAAATTCTGAAAAATGTAGCAAAATGCAATCTGGTAGTTGATTGTCTTAGTGTATAAATAATGTGTACAATTATGCATTATTGTAACAAGTTAGTTTGTACAGTTTTGCATGTAACACTTGTTTTTATTGTGTTTTAATGATGTGAAATCATCTATAACAGTACTGTGTATCCCTGAACACTACTTAAAACTTGAAACAGAAACCTGTGCAGTGCAGGTGGGCCTCCATGACTTGGCGTGGAAAACACTGCTGTAATATCAGATAATGATTCTGTTACTGGTTTGCCAAACTTAATTCTTCCAAATTCCATGTACAAAGTCCCAAATTCTGTACACTTGGCAAACTATTTGTGTATGTGTGCATTTGTTTGCCTGTCTGAATGTGTTACTCGTACTAGCTCTCTGACTCGTGAGAGCCACTAAACCATTACAGTTCTGCAGGTCAAAGTCCCAGAGGGTCCAGGAAATGCAGCCATTTTTCATGTGTCACCAACAGGAAGTCAGTCGGTAAATGTGTGTGTCTGTTCTGCTGTCTCCGGGGAAGGAGAAAGTTAACTTTCACTATGGGAGGCCACTGCTCTGGAACACACAGAGTGTACAATATCAATATAATGGCAAAAGACACATACACATACACTGTACACACATGTGTATGAAGTAGAGTACGTAGATGAGGTGTAATCCTAATTTCTCTCACTTTCACAAGACTGTTTTGCAGTTCTCTTCCTCTCTCATCCGTCTTTCCCTCTTGGTCTCCTCCTCCTCTCAGCTTCCCTCGGAAAGGAATCGATCGGCAGGACACACTGAGGGAAATGAAATCTGACCCTTCACATTTGGCACACAGTGCTCTCTCACACACTGCATCGCAATCAGCCTCTTGGCAGGATAACCCACACACACATTTGTTTTTATACAATGTCAGGACAAGGGGTCATATGCATGTCCCACATGCATTAAATATGTGTAGTTATAATAAGCTTACTGCAAAAACTAACCCCAACCTTCAGCAATCATTTTGGAAATGAATTTTCTGAGTAAGCAAATTAAGGATATTTATAAAAAAAAAAAAAAAACAAAACTTGTTATATGATTCAAGTGGTGTAAAACATGCTGCTGAATATAATACACTGCATACAATACACTGAATATAATACATCCACCCACTGCCACTGTCCACTGGTCTAGCAAACAGAATAAAACGAGTAAATCTTTTGGAATTACCAGGAGATCAGCATTTATTACTAATAAAGTGTTGTCTGATCATTAAGTCACATTTAGTCACAATCATAGACAAACAACTTTGCTAATAATGTAGTTATACATTTCATAATATTTACAGAGCACACTGAGTGCAGACAACCTACTTTTGTATTTAATAATCTCTAGATTTAGCAGCAATCACTTCAACTAAATGTCTCCTGTAGCAAGACATTGAGCATCTCCGTAGGATTAAGACCAGAATTTGTCCTTTCTATGCTGTATTCTTTTTCAATTATTCTTCAGTTGATTTACTTTTGTGCTTTGATTTATTGTGTTGCTGCATCACCAAACATCCCTTCAGCTTGGGGTTATGGACTACTGCCCTTACATTCTCTCAATGTTGACTCAATTATTGCAAGTTGTTCAGATCCTAAAGCAGCAAATTTGTGTCAAAACATGATGCACCATGCTTCATAGATGGAATGAGATTTAGATGCTGAAGTGCAGTTTTCTTTTTCCTCCAAACATAGAGTTGTAAAAGAAGTTGCAATCTGTCCGTAGAAAATTTTCCTTTTTTTTTGTAATAGTGGACACATAACCAAAACTTTAAGTCTTAAGTTTGTGGACAAAAAAATAAAACTGCAATTTTGTAAGAAAACTCATCTGATTCAAACAAAAATTATGTTAGTAACAATTTGCCTTTTAGCCTCTCATTCAGTTAAACTTAACTGTGCCTGTGGGGTAAGTTGTAACATACGTACTTATGTCACATTTATTTGAAGTACTAGTTACTACAAACAAAATTATATCATTAGTCTTACTCAAAAATATAAAATAATTTAGCAATAAAACAAAATGTGAATGTGTATTGCTACACTTTTCTCCCCTGCACAGACGTCTTAGACAACTCAGAAAACAGCTTGTAAAACTGTTGTTTAATATCTTATTCATCTTTTTATTCTATTCATGTTTATTTGTATATATTATACTGTGAGTTTGTACTGCATGTTTTTAATTGCAGTTGAAATGATAAAGGCGGTTAAAATGAGGCAAAAGAAGTAATTGTGTAATTGTACAAAGTGTCATGTGTTTAGCTTTCAAAAGTGCATGTTACTGTCCAAAGATTAACTATAGCTCAGTGCTTTGTGTCTATCTTACCTTCTCCTGCAGGCACTAAGCCAGGCAGCCAATGAGCTTGGAGTGCAGATAAAGAGATCAGGGAGTGCAGTGTGCACAAGTATACACTCTTCTTACCTCTTCACCATCATTTTACTCTTTCTTTCTCCCACTTGTCTCTTAATGAGGACTTGCTTGGTGACCAGCCTCCTGATCTGAGCCGTACATGTGTGGTTGTGTGATTGCCAGACTCGACTGTATAGGAACACAATGTCCTTAACATGCATTCTTTACACCACAGCAGCTTGCACTGTGGCTGGACACTGAGATTATTTTATTATTTTAATATTGTTATATTTCCTGTGTTTGCAGAACTGTGTGTTATGTAATGTTGGGCAGAATTCATAAAATTTTATAATTTGTAAAATTTTATATAAAAATTTTACAGTTTCCAAATAAATCCCTATATTAAAATCATTAATGATGTTTAGTTTACATTCATATAGTTATTAAACCTAGTACTGCTACTCTATGCTGAACAAATATCGTGTTTGTTTTGGTTTGTTTGTCAACTTATTATTGTCAATACTGGCCAATCTAATCATTACATATAATGAATCAAAATTATCGCATTTTCAGATCAAAAACACTTTGGAGGATGAATGTCTGAGATACAGTGTACAGTTTTTAGTCCTAATGAAAAATAATTGTTGGCAGAAGTAAATTGTTGATCAAAACATTGTCAAATTTATACAAATATTTAAATGATCTTATTTGTTTTACATCTCAAAAGAAGACACATGTGAGTAGCCTAGGATGTCCTGAAAATAACACTATCTGGCATGTGTGACAGTCTCCTATTAATCATTTTAAGTTTTGGCAAATGAAAGTACCTTAACTTTTGAAAATATCTTACAAAATTAGCCTGGAGTTATAAAATTTAAATTGTACTGTAAAAACAGTTCACTTATTAATTTGGAAAAAAATACTGAATAAATCCAAATCGAAACAATTTAAGCAAATAACAAACCAATAATTCAAAACCATAACCAGGTGTTCAGCTTGTGTGCAAAGTCACTTCTCAAAACAGTTGTGAAGGCAGCTCTACCTCTGAGGTATGCAGTTCAGAAAAGATTAGAGAGAAGCTGTGGCCAAGAATGAAGAACATATTTGCAAAACAATACCGTAATACGCTTTCAATTGTGATTTAGGTAAAGAGATTAACAGATTAACCACTGCTACGTTCTTGTGGTTGCATGTCAAAATTGGCACTTTTTCAATCCCATCATATGAAGACAGCATTGGTTAAAAAAAACGCTGTCACTAATGTTCAGTAGCTGTGTTAGCATTAGTGCCAGTTTACATGCACATGATGTGAAGAAATAATCAAGGAAAATTCTGCCTTCAAAGCTAACTATTTTTTTGAGAAACGAGTCTTTAAGATTCTGTCTTATATTGAGATATATAATATTTATGCTGAGATGCTAAGTGGTACTTAGAGACGCTTACAATTATGGTAAATTGTCTCATTATTTTGACACTACAGTCTTTCAACTTAGGCCTTATTAAAAGCCTTCAGCCACATATTAACCATGATATGTATCCTTATATGTATCCCCTTTTTTGAAAACCAACGTATGGTCACCCTACTGATAATAACAACCACCACAATTGCAATAATAATGTGCAAAAAATCCCCCCTCCTTCAGGATTCTTTTTTCATGCACTATTTATCTCTATTTTATATTGTAATATAGTATCTATATCATATAATCTTTATATTTATGTAGTGTTTTTCTTTACTAAATTATTATCTTATCTTTCTACTCTTTTCTGTACTGTACTGATGCTGATGCTGGAACCTTAATTTCCTGAGGGAACCCTCCCAAGGGATCAATCAAGTTTTATGTAATGTAATCTAATCTAATCTCTAATCACAACTACAATAATATTTGAGCAACTTTTTTACCATTACAATCTCTGCCATTTATCGTGATGTGATGAATAGGAGATATTATGAGTTGTACAGCAGAGCTTGGTGAAAAAGGGGGAGGGGGTGGGACCTGCCAATGTCACTTTCACCATAGAAGCTGTCAGAAACAGAGTTGTCATACAGCTTTAGTCTGGCTCTTCCTCACACCACTGTTGATGCATGATCCAACCAGGAGAGAGCTGTTCTTCACTGTCCTTCAGCTCACACTCCTCTCTCCCTGTCTCTCTCTCACACACACATACACACATAGACACACACACACACACACACACTACAAAAAACAGACACAGGCAGCATGTTCAGCACTTTCTCTTGAGTCTTTTGACACCTTAGACATAGTGGCACATAAACGTCATGTTTCATCCCAGAGCCATTCTTCTGAACTGCCCCCTAAAGCTATGCAGAGACATAATCATCTCAGACCAACACTGCTGCTGGTGCTGGTGTAGAGACATAGACAGGAAAGGCATGTCTTTTTGTAATGTGAAAGTGTTGCTGTATCAGTAAAAAAAGGAAATTGTGAAGCAGAGAGTGAGTGAGTGAGTGAGAAAGAGTGAGAGAGAGAGAGAGAGAGAGAGAGAGGAGAGAGATGTGACAGTCAGACAAAATGTCATTTCAATTCTTAGGTAGGCGTAATGTAGCAATATGTTAAGATGGATAAAGAAAAGAATCAAAATTGGGATTTAAAGGACTCTAAAAGTTTCATGCCATCAGTTTGGGCTCTTAAGTGAGCTATTTGGAGGTGTGAGGAGGGGATAAGGGAGGCCCTGGGGGTGAAAGGGTGGGGGGCAATAGATCTGTTTGTTGGGATTAGAGGATTAAGCTGTAATTCCCACTCTTTGCTGGGTAGGCTAATTGAAAAGTGTGTCTCACTAGAGAGAGAGAGAGAGAGAGAGAGAGAGAGAGAGAGAGAGAATTATCTAACACGGTATTGTGAACAGGCTGAGGGACAGAGAGAGGGGCCATATTTTCATCCAAAAAAGGCAGTGAAGTGCAAAAACTATAACAATTATGGGTTTGGGTTTTGTGCCGGTTCTGCTCATCACACTACACATCGACAATAGATAACGCAAGGAAGAGCCTTTAGCTACTTTCATATCCAGTTGATCCAGTTGCTGTCCTGCTCTCCCATAAACAATTCATTCACTCAGCATGTTTTGTTTCAAACTGGCATTGCAATAATCTGTGCATATGGAGATAAATTATTTTATAGCTGTGATGACATTTATAGCTGCTGTAGATCTCTGCAAAGCTTACTGGCATTACTGTGTCTGTATAGGACAAAATATAGGCTTTGTTGTTGGAACTGAGACCAGAAAGACATTCACAATGACATGTAAACATAGCCCATTTCTGGAGGTACTTTCATTTCCCTCTCCCCATTTTCTTATAATCCCAGCTTTCCCAAGAGTGGAGAGTTTTAGTAGATTTCTTTTCATCAGTCCAAATAGCTGCCGATGTATAAGATAACACATTTAACTTGGGTTCATACAGATCTAATCAGCATTTGTGATGGCTGGAGAATAGTGTATGTTTATGCTTATCCTCATTCTGATCTAAGCTGAGGTGGAATTTAAGAATTCATAGAAATACAATTTATAGTTTTTGGAGGTGAGGGTCCATTACGTTGCCAACTTTCAGAAGAAAGCTTTATATTAATAAAAATAAAGCATAAAAGCTGGGCTGTTTAAAAGGAGCACAGCAAGAAGTCTTTGTTGCTTCGTGGGAATCACAGCATTAGTGTGATGAAAGAGGCAACTGGCAGAGATACAATCATAGTTTAAAGCCTCACCAAAGTCCTTTTAATCAGTAATTGGACTACATTTAAACACAATTTGCCGAGGTGAAGAGGAAGGGCAAGTGCCTAATGATTAACCATTGAGATAACTTTGTTGAAATGTCACTATTGAAAAATATTGCATAAATCTTCCATAACATTAAAACTACATGTAGTGTGGGGTTTAAGGTGGCTTTAATTTCATGTCATTTTATACCCTTATGTTGTAAGTATCCCAAGACAGTTCAGAAGGAAGCGCTAGCCTTAGGAAGACATTTGTGTCACATTGACTCAAGTCATGTAGGAAACTTTGCTGGTGAATATTTTAATGTTCCTCTGTGAGATAACCACAATATTGTTCTTAGCCTTTTGTCTCTTTGTCTCCACGGGACAATAAAAATAGGCACATTGTACGTGTGTATGTCTGTGTTGTACAGTAGTGGGCAGAAGCAATGCCTGTCATATGTAGGGCTTATTAACATATTGTTTTTATTTTGGTTTAAAAATAAATTGCACCTCCCTGTTTACAGAGTGAACTGCAGATTTAAATTGTCTATTGCATTTGCCAAAGTCAGGAAATGCAACCATTGATTAGGTACTAATAATACATTCAAAAGATAGTTCAACCCAACACAGGCCAAACATCAAATCTGTAATCAAAATGATTTATATTATTCTAAGCTGCCTTTTACTTTTGAGTATTTATATACTGACTGAGGCTTTATAACTCAGGATCTGAGTAACCTACAGACATGATACACATATCAGAACAAACTAAATGACTATTCGTGGATATTGATTATAGCAGCTCTGTCTAGTGAGTGTTGTTTTTTTTAACCTATATTAGGTATTACTTTCCTTAGGTTTTCTTTTCTTGTATGTTTAACTCTTTCTTAACCCTATTAGTTCCACTCTACTGAGTTTTATATTTAGTCACATAGTTTTTAGTTTTAGTACTTTTCTGATTTGGAATGGAGAACATATTTGCATCAAACTGCTGGAGCTCCAGGAAATCTGCTCCATCCTCCGTTTCTGCTATTCCCATTCCTGAAGAACTCAAGAGACCAAAACCAAGTCAAAACCAAAACCAAGTCAGAGGAGCTAACAACGCTGATCGGATTCCAGAGGAATCACCATGAGACCAGTGCTTTTCAGAAATATGGCTTCATGTTTGGACTCAAATGTCTCAATTTAGATTGTGAAGGCTGACAGAGATGCCAATTGGATTGGTAAACAGAGAGGCAGAGGGATTGTTTGTAAACAGGTGATGTCATTGAGTATACATTACTGTGAAGGAGCAGTGCCCGGACGTTGAACTCTAAGACACGAGTTTATGTCCGTATTACTTGCTAAGAGAGCTGACAGTCACCATTTTGGTCGATGTCTACATTCCACCGGCAGCAGACGCGGAGGTGGTCTGTGGCGTCATAATCTCTACAGAAGGAAGCTGGAGGGAAAAGTTCAGAACAGCACAAATGAGTTGGCATGAGGAAAATCACTGGCATTAGTGCTAAACAATAAACTGTGGGGGACAGTTTGGACACTGACACTGTTTTTAACAGGTTCAGCACATCACTACCGACCTCCAACAGTTGTAGCCTTACTCACCACCTTTGCTGTCTCTGCACTCCTATTCACACCCACTCCCCTCACAGGCATTATCCAAAGACCCTTATTCCGCTATGGAGGTGACATCTAACCAGGTGAAAAGACATCTTTAGGAGCTCAAACTGGGCAAGGCGTCTGGACCAGATGGAATCAGCCCAAGAGTACTGAAGGTCTGTGCCACTCAGCTCAGTGGGTTTCTTCAGTGTCCCTTTAATCTGAGTCTGAAACAAGAGCAAGTGCCCATGCTGTGGATAACATCCTGTCTAGTTCCTGTTCCAAAGAAGTCATTTGTCTCATCTTTCAATGACGATCCAGTGGTCCTCACATTATATAGTTCCTGGAAAGGCTGGTGTTGGTGTGGTGCTACAACTGAGACCTCAGGTCAGCCATTTTCTGGACACCCTGCAGTTTGCTTATTAAAAGCAGGTAGGTGTGGATGATGCATTAATCTACCTACTGCAGAATGCACACTCCCATCTGGACCAGAGAAACACCACAGTGAGAATCACTTTCTTTGACTTCTTGAGTACATTTTATACCATCCAGCATCTCTTGCTACCTGCCTCATAGGCCCCAGGTTGTGCAGATGAGTACCAGCTGGTGTCATCTTCTGGTGTGTAACACTGGGGTGCCTCAGGGAACTGTACTCTCCCCCTCCTCATCATCCTGTATACCACAGACTTCCAGTACAGGTCAATTTTCTGATGACTCAGTGGTGGCCGGGGCATTAGGGACGGACAAGAAGGTGAATACAGGGACTTAGTGGTAGCTTTGTGGAGTGGTGTGCAAAAAAACACATGCTCCTTAACGTGTCAAAAAAAAAGGAGATGGTCGTGACTAAAGAAGGAAGAAGACCACTACAAAAATCTGTTACCATCAGGAGTCAGAATGTTGAGCTGGTTGACACAAATATCTGGGTGTCCTGCTTGACAGCAAATTCAGCTGGAGGGCCAACACTGATGCTGTGTACAAGAAAGGGATGAGCAGTCTTTACTTTCTGAGGTCCTTCGATGTGTGCAGCAAAATGCTATCCATCTTCTACCAGTCTGTTGTTGCAGGTGCTGTCTTCTATACAGCAGTCTGCTGGGGAGGCAGCATCAAAGGTGGAGATGCCAAGAATATCAACAATCAAGAAGGCTGTTCTTGGATGCCTACTGGAGGGCTTTGAGGTGGTGGTGGAAAGGAGAACTCAACAAACGGATCGCCATCCTGGACTTCAATGACTTACTGGTCAGAGAGCAAAGCACTTTTAGCAACAGACTCATTCAGCTCCACTGTAGCAAGGAGAGGTACAGGAGGTCATTTGTACCAACAGCAATCACACAGTTCAACTCCTCTTCACTGTTTTGGGACACTATCACACACTGAATCACAGTGAACATGCTCACTGACTGTGGCTGGACATTATTGCTCCTTCAATCCAATCATTTGTGCTGACACTTTATCTACACTTGTACATAACTGACAGACTCATTGAATGGATGGACATTACTACTCTCCTATTCATAACCTTTCCACGGACACTTTACCTATACTTGTTAAAATACTTTATACTTAAAAGTAGTTTTTAGTCTATTTATTTATTTCTTATGCATTCTTTTCTCAATAAGGCTTGAGTACTGTGCTCTTTCTGCTATCTATCTAGCTATGACAGCTGATGACGTCACTGACAGATATCGGGTTATAGAGGAAAAAGAGAAGGGAAGGGCTGTTTGTTCTCTTTTTTACTCACACAGTGTTCAAATTTTTGAATAAAACGGATAATGCTGATACATAAATAAATAACAATATAATAAAAGACATTCAGGTTGTTTATTTTTGTTTGTTTGTTTTGTGTTGTTTTATCAATTTATTTGGACCACTGTTAAACTTTTTTAAAGAACTTATTATAAATATCCTTGTCAAGTAAAGTGTTTTTAAGTCTTTATAAGCAATAAACAAAGACAGCGCAAGTAAATGTTTGATTAAAATATCATAAACAATAATAACAATATCTACATGTGTGACTGTCTAATTTGTCTGCACTATGAACGCTCAGTGGCCTTAAAGATCTTTGCAAACCTGTATAAATTTTCAAAATTCACATGAATACTTCTGGCAAATACCTATTTTCATTACAATCTGTTATACAGGTTAACAAAATGAATAAAGCTATTATTATTGCAATTTTTAGACATAATGAAAATTAAAGCGTTACTGTATTACTAATGTTCTGGTTTTGCATACACTGGTAATTTACCAGATGTAATGTCATGAAAATTCTTAATTTCTGAATTCATACAGTCCATCCATTCCTGCAACATTCTTCTCCCTAAGAACTTGACTTTAAAAGTAAATGCATCACACTGATGTTTTGCTTTGACAGGTGACCTCACCATTAAAGAGTCTCAGAGCTAAATCCTCTCAGATCCTTCCACTCCTGCATTAACTTCTGCACATGAAGGTTTGATAAGATGGAAGCCCTGCTCCCATACAGTCTGTATGTTTCCTCAGTTTTGAAGAAGGTCCAGAGAAAGTGTATGTTAGAATATATGTTAAATTGTTTCAAGCCAGTCTATTATAAAAGTAAAAGAAAATAAAACACATTACTATTTAAGATAACTAAGAAAGAGAATGATTTATCACATTATATAATTTAAAAGACATGCAGCAGTGGTCACAAGTGGCACTATTATCATTTTAATGCCCAAGAAAAGAACACTGTATTTAATGTGGCATATTTGAATAAGGAGTTTTCAGTACATGGAAGTGATAATTGTGAACCTCGCACACAAAAGAAAACTCAGCATAACCAGAACAAACCCACATTTTATGCTTCCACAAGTAAAAGTCTTAGTTATCCCTGACGAAGTTATACAATATAACTCCAGTGAGAGAATATGATGTTGATACTGGAGAGCAGCTCATTTGCTGGTTGTGAAAATATGGGTTACTACATAAACTAAAATAATTACCACAGAGGAGGAGATCAGAACTTGGTATGTGATGAAACATAAGCCAGGAGAAGTAAATAGGCATCTGTGCTAGCCTAAACGTTAATGCCAGCCATCGCTAGCTTTTACCATTTCTTCTCTTCATCAAACACTCCTTTGAAAATAAGATATGCAGCTTCTGGGACCATGTATTTTCTTTTTTCACAAGAAACAATGTTGCATTTTGAGGCTAAACAGCAGGGATGTAAATACTCTGGCACTGTGTCTGAGCTTTTTTCACACCAACATCCCATATATAATACTTTAGAACTATACTATATAATACATAGAACATAGAACAATGTAATATAGTTAGCAAATGTTTCATTTGGTGTCTTTAAAGTGGAATGGAAAATAAGAAGCTAAATAACTTCATGGTTTAATAAGAATTGAACTTGAAACTTATCTCTGATCTAATTTGTATTTTGTGAATACATATTAATGTTTCTCACCATTTCCATCAATGTTCATGAGATTATGATTAATGGATATGAAGTGACAAAACAACAGGTAAAATAAACCATTCAAAACAAATCCTGTAATGGAATTCAGATGTGAAAAAGATTAGCTGGCAATGATATCATAGTGTTGTTCTATAGATGTTCTATATATATATATATATATGGAGACTTTTATATGTCTTATCCTCCAGCTTCCACCAGAACAATGATTTCTTATTGGTCATTACATGGTCTGGGAGTTAATGCCAGTTTCCTGGAACTTATAGCCTATGCAGGCATGTACGTTTATATATGTGGGTGTGTGATAAGAATAAGAGAAAGCTTGAGTGTGTATGCATGCAGTCACTATGCATCAAAGTGTGTGTGTGTGTGTGTGTGTGTGTGTGTGTGTGTGTGTGTGTGTGTGTGTGTGTGTGTGTGTGTGTGTGTGTGTGTGTGCAAGAGAAAGAGTGAGAGAGGGAGAGACAGCGGATTGCAGAGATACTGTAGGTTCTCCAGCAGTCTCTTTGTTCTGGTGCCAGCTGGGAGAAAATGGTCTCCTGGAGTTTGAAATTCACTCAGGCTGCCTCGTGCCCCTCCTTTACATCACTCTCACCATCTCTCCATCTTGCGTCACATTTGTAGGCTGACTGAGGCGTCATGATTGCACCTCTAACATCTTCAAATACTGTTAATTGCAAGTGAGAGCTTATTAGTGCTTATTCTCAGCCAGGCATGTGGGCCTAACACAACATCCACCCCTCTGAAGCAATTTCCACTGCCAAATATTTTTTACTGCCTCTCAACATAAGAAGCAGCAGGCAGCCAAATCCCAACAGACACCAACTGTAAACAACATTATTTCAACACTCCTGGTATATATATACTCACAAAGCACTAAGGAAGCACTTTTAGGGAAAACTGTGCAGTTACTCATTCAGGCCATTATTATCTAATCAACCAATCATGTGGCAGCAATGTAATGCATTAAGTCATGTAGATATGAGCCATTTGTATGCAGATATGGGAGTAGTCAGGTATTTTCACACCATTCTAACCATCAGAATGGGGAATGTCTGATCTCTGTGGTCATGAATGATGTTTTGATGACCAGAGAATGACCATTTCAAACTGACAGCAACAAGAGAAAACTATATTGGGTTCTTCTTCTGTCAGCCAAGAGTAAGCAGAGAACAGCCAAGGTGAGGTTGCAGTGAGAACAGGATCACCAGAACTGGACAGTTGAATGTAACATGGTCTGATGAATCTCAATTTCTGCTGAGGCACAGAGACTGTAAATTGAGAATTTGGCAACAACAGACTGCATCCATAGACCCTACCTGCCTGCTTTTAACAATCTAGCCTGGTGGAGGATGTATAATTGTGTGGGAGGAAAAGCAATCAATCATTTGAATGCCCATCCTTAGAACACATTTGACTTTTCTAACATATTTGATCTTTATTTTAACTTTAGGGGGAAAATGATGTAATATCATTAAATACATATTTAATATTTGCAAAATGTAACTAATAGTTCTATAAAAGTAAAAGTTCTATGCCATAATAGCTGGTATTTCCACTTTGGGCTAAAATGTTTCCTATAACCATTTTCCAGTCTCTGACACTGACTGGAAGAATTTCCCAGTCCTCTATGCATAATTTTTTCAGCTATGTGATGTTTCAGTGTCAGTCTTCTGACACATTAAATATTTCATAGTTTGTATGATTGATCTTATTATTACTTTATCAAAATGGACAAAATAATACAAATATTTAAATTCTCTTAATTTTTATATCTCAGATGAAAACAAATGTGAGTAGCCTAGGATGTCAAACTATGAAAACATCTAACAATATTGGCCTGGAGTGTTCATGTCTCCTACCTTTATCAAATGACTGTGACTACTTCCAGTATGACAGTATGACGAAAAAGCATAATTGGTCTCAATCTAGTATCATGAACATGATAATGGCTTTAGTGTTCTTCACACATTTTCCCAATCACCAGATCTGAATCAAGTAGACCACCTTTAGAATGTGATAGAATGGGCAATTTGCAGCATGCTATTTTTAATGAAAATTCAGGAATTGCGAATTCATATCAACAAAGAGCAGAATCTCAAAGAAATGTTTCCAGCATCTCATGGAATCCATGCCATTGAGGCCCTACCCAGTACTGGTGTTCTAATAAAGTGTTCAGTGAGTGAATATACTGTGTGTGTGTGTGTGTGTGTGTGTGTGTGTGTGTGTGTGTGTGTGTGTGTGTGTTGAGAAGGTAAAGTTTCTCATTGACAGGAATTGTGAGGCCATTTCCTTCGTCAGATCCACAGACATGATGTTGTGGGTTAAAGCGACTCATGCTAGGCTGGCTCCAGTCCTTGGAGGAAGCCTCTTCTACCTCATTATAGCCCATCTTGTCCACAGACTGGCAGTGTGACAGCAGCATAGCTTGAGCTGCTCAGGTCCAGCTTGCAGCTATGGAAGAGAAAGAACACAACTGTAACAGAACAGAAACACTGTGTGTGTGTATTCACTCTGTTCTCCTTGGGTTGACAGATCTGTTTCTGAATTCAGCTGTTACTGCTAGTAGTGAGCGCAGTGGTAGGTAAAACAATAATCATGTTTTTTTTCCCATCAAAATATAGTTTACTTTAAGTTATTATATGCATGTGTGTGTGTGTGTGTGTGTGTGTGTGTGTGTGTGTGTAGGTGTGCTACCTGCCACAGCTACTGTGCAGTGTTGTTTCCACTGTGTGTGGAACTTCTAAGACAGTCTAAGTTACACTGAAATGTTAGACTAAATAAAATGTTGAGTTTTTTTTTTCAGAATTTGCATAATGAAATGTAAATAAAGTCATTTTCCCACAAATATTAGGATTAAGATTCGATTTTGAATTAAATATTAGAAGTTTGATTAAATACAATTACTCAACAGGGTTTAATAAATACATCATAGTAATATTTACAGTAACAAGGTGTTAACTTCAAATGTGCTCACACTACCTTTCTCTGTAATGTCATGTGTAGGTCACTGTTTTTCAACCCTGGCCCTACAACCATGACTGGCCTGCACATCTCAGTGTTTTCTCTGATTCAAACATATGATTCTAATCTGAAATAATCAGCTCTTTAATTAGTACTTGCAGAGCTGGAGGGGGTGTGTTAAATTAAGGAATCCACTAAAATGCAAGGCAGGGATGCTTTCAGGCCCAGGGTAGGAGAACACTTCAAATAAAATTTTAAAAGATTGAGTAAAACCATAGAATGAATTATTGTTTTTCCCCCATAGCAGAGGTTCAATTTTGAATGTAAGTAATCAATTCAATAAACTCAAAATTAAGGACCTGGTAGTTGAAGGCGTTTCTAATTTCCTGACATTTAATGTAAGCAATTTTCTTCTATTTGTTTGGATCCAACTATTACAGCTTTTGATGGAATATACCATCATGATACCCATAATAATGATTTAATATTTTAGAGCATATAACCCATACCTAAAATAGCAAAACTGCCAACAAGTCTTCTAATATTGTGCAGTTCTGTCCTCTGAAGGTGTCCAATGGTATCTGGCACCAAGACATTTGCTTCCTGTAAGTTGTGAGTTGAGGCCTCCATGGTTCACATGAATGAGCTTTAGATGTCCATGACCCTGTTGCTGGTTCACAGGTTGCCCTTCCTTAGAGCACTTTTAGTAGGTATTGAGCCTTGCATACCTCACAAGACCTGCCGTTTTGGAGATGCTCTGACCGATTCATTTAGCCATCACAATTTAGCCAGCTCAAATGATTAGACGTGCCCAATGTTCCTGCTTCCATCACAGTAATTTTAAGAACTGATTGTACACTTGCTGCCTAATTATTTATTCTTGAGGATAACATCACAGAAAGGAGAAACAAGATTATCTATCAGTTTAAACTTTGCCATAAATTATTGTGTATTTTAAAGTCCTTAGTAATGGGTAAGGAGCCCAACTGGGTGTCACACTGTAAAAACTAACTGCACTTTTTAATGGATCATTTCAAGTTAACAGAATTTAAATATTACTGAAAGTTATCACTTAAGCTGATTAAGCCAGTCTAACTATTAAAAAAAACAGATGAGGCTCATATTTAGTTCATTTAAGTAAGCTTAATCGTTTTGGCAAATTTTGAGGTAAATTAATTCAACTGTGTTATACTGTTATACTTTTATATAGTGACATTTAATGTGGGCCTTATGTTTGGACAATATAGTCTAGTATAGTATATCTAGTATAGTCTTAATAAGCAAAACCTATTGGCTCCAGCAACCCAGGGACCTACTGGGTGAGTCTTCCCATTCCTCATTCACCAACATGGCGTAGTCATTTCCCCCAGGCTACTTAGCCTATGTGTGCACTTATAATTTATATTATTTGTTTGCCCTCAGCGTTAAAGGTTGTAAGAGCAAGATGCCACTTTCTCTGCTGCTGGTGGTGGCTGTATGTAGGATGAATCCTACATTGACCACAAATGCAGAGTTTATGCCATCAGTATTTGTGAGGATGGTGTCTGGAATATGAAAGTTTATGTCTCTTTTTGAACAAAGTAAAATTAAGCATACTTGTTTTATTTTCCTATGTAAGTCAATCTGTTTGCATGCTTTTTTAAGTATGTATAGCTCATTACATTTGTGTCCTCATCCTGATACAGTTGTAGCCTCATCTTTACACAGTGTATGTATAATGTATGAGGATGAGAAGAATGAAGCAATGCAATAAACACTGACATCAGTTTACGATGGAAAACTCTATTGAACTGTTCAGCGCTGAAAAATTCATGTCTCATGATATATGGGAAGATGTTATGCTAATTTGATTTCAGCATTAGCTCATTATAAATATAGCCTCTGTGCTCTGTTTATTATAACACTAGTATGTGGAGGTGTGACTGTGTTCTGTTTAAAGCAATTGATTATGTTGGTGTTCTTCACAGCTCTTTCAAACCTGCTCCTTAACTGACCCTCGTAAACTTCTAGTAACTGCTGTGCCATGGGCCTGATCACTGAGCTGCTCCTGATCGCAGCGTATTCAGATTGATTTCACCAAATGTGTCAAACACTTCCTGAAGGGAAAATAAGCCATGTACCTCCTGCAGATTTTTTCTTAGTTCTCGAGACAGATGGCTTTTATCCTTTAGGCGTTTACCACCCAACTGTTTCCCTTTCACAGTTTAGTACTTTTGTATATCTTGAGTAAAAGCTGACCTATGTAAAAGGAGCTGTAAATAAACCTGTAAAACCTGTAAAAGTGGTGAATGCACACCTAAAGCTGACTGAAAGCTTGCTGGATTAAGAGAGAGCTGTGAACTGCTAACATTCTAAGTGCCATTTTAAAAATAGCCCTAAAAAACACCAGCCTCCAAAAGCACACATGACAGGCTTTGGTCAAGGTATTATTACTATGGTCTACAGAGTAATGGGTGTGTGTGAACCACAGAGAGCTAGAGTGAGGACAAGTATAATTTCATAAGGGAGATGACAAAGGGCAAACCCCATCACTATCTCAGCAGGCCACCTCAAATTAGATAAGACAAGGTCAAATGTCCACAACCTTCATTCAGTATATATGCACGTGCATTTGTGTGTGTGTGTGTGTGTGTGTGTGTCATGTGCATATCCCCACACTAACTATGATGTCCATTCAATATGACATCTGTTGATGCAGCACAGCAGTCTTGTTATCTGGACCTTACTGAGTAATGCACAAGTCTATTTGTCACTGCCTGCACACACACACCACATGCAAGAAACTCCAGGGTTGTGACCTTCCATCCTGCATCTACCCATGACCTCACTGCCATTTCTTAAACTAGCATGACCATATTTTGATTTTCAGAATATATATATATATATATACATTGTTTGGTCAATTATCAGTGCATTATCTGCTTAATTTACCCATTTCCCACAGAATTAAATCCCAGTTTAAATGATAAAGGAGCTTTCCAGTGCAGGTTTCCTGCTCTGTCCACCTGTACAAGTGCAATCTGCATGCAGACTCTGACAGATCAGTGAGAGGAGGAGAGGCAGATGACATTACTGATCCAGGTAAAAAAAGAAGGGAGGGCCTGTTTGCCCTCTTTCTTTGCTCAAACAGTGTTCAAATTTCATAATAGACATTCAGGTAGTTTTTTAAATTTGTTTTGACTACTTTAAAGTATTTTGAAGAATTTAATATTATAAATATCCTGGTCAATCTAATCATTAAAAAAATGTATTTATATTATTGCTCAAAAACACAGGTACATTTTTTTATCAAAACATTGTCAAATTCATAAAACATTTCTAAATACTGTATATATTTACAATTCAATTGAAGACACATTTCAGTAGCCTAGTAGTCTATGTGTGCTTTCATTTTTTTTTGACAAATAAAAGTATGTCAAACTATGAAAATCCCACAAATAAATAAAGGCTATAAATAAATATCATAAATAAATCCCATTTTCATACCAATTCTAAAATTAATTAAAATCAATCTGATTTGGTTTCATTAATATTTGCATTTAGTCATGTATACCTTATAAGCAAACAGCAAGCTGATTTGCTATTTTTATTGAAGGCCAGGACTTTATCCATAGATAAATGCCATGTTGAGCATTAAAAGTAGTCCTCATTTCTCATCTCTGTATTCACACTGTGGTGGGAAGTAGTTTGACCAGTGGTCAATGTAAATGTAGGTACATGTAGACCTAAGCTTGGCCACCCTGGTCCTTAAGTGCCACCTTCAAGCACAATTTACTGGTTTCCCTGCTTTAATAGACCTAATTAACCTGGCAATCAACAGGTGAGTTGAATCAGGTGTGCTTGAGCAGGATGAGCAAATACCTTGTAGGAACCTGGTACTCCAGAACCAGGATGGCCTAAAACTGATGTAGACCAATAGTGGAGGTGAGAAGGCAGGACTCAAACAGCTGTGTTTAAGGCTGTAGAATTCTGCACACAGGATGTGTAGCAACTGTAGAAACAAATGCTGATGTGAAATCAATCTGAAAGTTTGAACAGTGTAGGTCCTGAATCATGTGCAAATGCATTTTTCACATGCCAAAGGGAGGATACATCTTGGGAAAAATAGGATGTTTGGTCTCCGTAATTAAACAAATTGATTGTTCAGCAGTCATAGAAATGTTTTTGAATCATTGTTAAGCAATTACTCATTTGTTTGTATTAATTAGAAACTGAAAACATTTAGAAGCAAGATTTTTAGATAAACAAATCATTGATAATGAAAAAAAATATGCAATTATTGAGTATTCTAAGTACTTTGATGTATAAACAGTAATTATGTGAGTTTGAGTTGGAAAACACTCTCAAAGGCAGTTTTACAAGCCTGTTTACAACCTTGTTATTTTAGCTCAGAACATAACATAGCCTAACCTAGACTACCAAAAGCTTACTGCTGTACATATGTTATAATTATTTGTAATTTGTTTAGTTGTTGCTTTCATCTCTTCATCCTCTTGCCGTAATGTGTGGTTAACTGAGGTGATGGCAGCCAGTTGGTTGGGTTATCTTTTAGTATAGCACTCATCTAAAACCCTCTCCCTCTGATATTGGGATTATAGCAAATCCATTGATATCAATACTTTTGTTTTCAAAACTACTAAGCTTTAAATCTAGCTGTTGTAATAATATCTCTGTGCTTAAAATGATCATCTAAAATATTATTCTCACACTCCTCTAACACTCCACAACACCAACAGGATGAAACACACAGCTAGCATCACGCCATGCCGTGTCACTGTGTGCTGTCTTAGGCCCCCTACACTTCTATCTTTTTATTGATAGAATGTAGCTTTTTTGCCACTTTATAGTTCACATGAAAATGTCATTATTGCTCACTGAAAACAGAGCTTTTCTCCAAGGCTTTGTCCTGTGGACAGGGGACTGACATGTCCCAACATGCATGTTTCCATCTGAATCTTATATACCTCCTTATAGTGAACTACATAAAACATAAAACTTCAACGTCTACTTGCAGAACACACTAGATTTCTGTAAAAAACATAAATGAATAATGAATACATTTATTTAAACATTAATATACTGCCTTTCTAGATACCCAAGAAAGCTTTACAATCAGCACTCACACTGAGCGCTCACTGAATGCACACACTCTCAGCACTCAGCCAGCACACACCAGCAAGAAGCAGTTAATCATCCACAGAAATGACTGTACATCTGGAGGATTACATTCAACACTAAGGGGGGGGGGTTAGCCAGGACAGAGTGCCAATCCACATTTTGGCATATAGACATACATTCACTCACACACACACATACACATTCATTTACACACACAAGGGCAATTCACCTGAAATCCAAAGGAAACCCAAGCAGACACACGTCCACCTAGATAGGGCATCAAACCCAAGACCCTAGCACTAGGAGGTGAATGTGCTAACCACCAAACCACCATGTCACCCAAGAGACAAAAGAATAAACAAAGAGAAATTGTACACTTACAGTCCATAATCGTATGAGTTGCAATGCACACTACGTAGGTGTGTAGTTTGGGGTTAAACCATATTTCTTCTTTGTAGTGATGCTGTGTAGATTCATTGAAGAGTTCCACCGTTGGCATGTCTGTACTTGGAAATGTCAAAAGATTATTTTAACATAATATAAAATATATAGTGCCTAAGAGGCTCTAAATCCATCAGGATTACCTCAGAACTATCAGTATGTATACCCTGATTCTTATTGTGACAACACTTAAAATAGAGTTACAGGTGTTGTTTCTCCTATATGGAGTTGAGAGAGAAGAACGAGAGGACCACCTCAACCTTGACCTTGGCCTCTGCTCAAAATACTCCTCTCATGCAACTCAATACAATGCAACACAGACTCAAAATGTTTCTCGCCTTGTGTAAGCCAAATAAATGACATTTGTTTCTTTCTTTCTTTGTTTTGCTGTACAGAAATGTTTTCAATGGGTATTTAATTATCTGTACATATAGTTAAACCAGACAAGTGTTTCAGTGGTTCTTTGTTATGGTTTGTTCTTTGACATGGTGCTGCACCATGCCTGAAGGTGAATGAGCAGAGTTATAGCTATTTTAAAGTTGGAAGTTAGAGCTAGAAGTGAGAGATGTGTAAGATTTAAACTGCCCAGAACTTCACTATACAGATATTGTGAAATCATTATTGTGAGACAATGTTTCTCAGGGTAGACTGAGGCCACAGTTGTTTTAAATCGTCAGGAATCTGACATGAGCACCATGAAACCACACTTTACCTGCATTCACATTTTAACAAAACTGTCTTTTGACTTCAGCTCAAGGAAGGAAGGGCCAGGCTGGTGTGAACAGGTCTCTCATGCAGGGTAATTAGCTGTACTTGTCTAAACTTGTCTAATAGAATTAGTACACTCTGCCCTGCTGTACAATCAGCTTGTGTTTTTGTTGCTAATTATCTCTACATGGTTCACACACACACACACACACACACACACACACACACAACCTCTGCTCCCACCATACGGTACAGTGAGATTCAAACAACACTGTGTTCGTCTTTGCTCTCAATCGCTTCAGTATTGGTGAGCTATAAATAAAACACCCCTCTGAAGAACAAACAGGGCTTCTTCAAGCCTACACATACACAGACACACACACACACACAAACACACACACACACACACACACACACACACACACACACACACATACATACACAAACATACACACACACACACACACACACAAACACATACACACACACACACACACAAACATACACACACACACACATACACACAATGACACAATCTTTTAAGCTGTTAATTCAAGCTGGTGTATAAACGGCCTCCTCCAACTGCACAGTAGCAAGAGCAAGCATAGCTAATGATCAAGCTGTTTAAATACGCTTACAAGAGAGCAAGTCTAGTTTCTTGTGAGACCACTAACGGCAGTGGCTAGAAAACATGTTTCTGTGTCTCATTTCTTTGTGGGAATTTGTATTAAAAAACACACATAAACTGCGGAAATAACACAGCAAAAACTGGAGACTTAAACATTTCTGAGTGTTTGTGCTGATTTTAAGTTTTATTTTAACACATTGAGATTTAAATGGTGTTCAGTGACTCATTAGTTCTGACTGGGTTACTAAATGATAGAGTAGAATTACAGTAAAGTCTTAATGCAGTTGTAACTTAAATTCTGGAACATTTCAGAAACCTTTTGGTCAGATACACACTTTCAGCAAGGGACCATTCATTTGGATAAGAGAGAAAACTATATCGCAAGATACTGATTTCTTTCTCTTTTCCTGTCTCACTCGTACACACCAGCAGTTACACGAACCTTTTACACTTCACATTTTACACTCCACCACTAAAGATGGAAAGAATAGGCTCTCTCTCTGTGGGTGTTTTCTGAGCAGTGTGAGAGGAGACAATCCAGCTATCTGAAGTGTGTGTATATGATGAGTGAAACTATAATAAAACTAGGACTGTTTATCAGTTAAATGGAAAAAACAATGAACTAATTAATCAAACTCTGAGAGCGGGAGAGGGAGACTTGCACTGGTCATTCAACACTTTAATGATCTGATATACAGATTATAGTAACTCTGCTCATCGCACGGCATTACGTTGCATTGCACTTATCTGTACAGTTCGGACAATGCACTTTTCATTCTACCATACTGTTTATATTGCACTTCTGTTTCTATTTCTCTATAGAGCATGTTGATGTGTATATCAACCATAACATTATCACATCCATTTTATTGTAGCTCTATAATTACAAACTATATTCCATCTGCTTCTCCGCATACTTTCTTAGCCTCCTTTCATCCTGATCTTCAATGGTCAGGACCCTACAGGATCACCAGAGCAGATGATATGTGGGTGGCTCATTCACAGCACTACAGTGACATTGCTAGGTAGTGGTGTATTAATGTGTGTTGTTCTGCTACAAGTGGATCAGATGCATCAGTGCTGCTGGAGAGTTGAAACATTGTTCAACAGACACTCATAGTATATAGTTTGTGTTGGTCATCCTCTAATCCTACATCAGTACTCACAGGATGCTGCCCACAGGACACTGATGGCTGGAAATTTCAGGTTGGTGGATTGTTCTCAGCATTGACACAGAGGAGTTTAAACACTCCAGCAGCACTGCTGTGTCTAATCCACTCATACCAATGCAACAATAACACCCAACCACCGGGTCAGTGTCCCTGCAGTGCTGAGAATGACCCACCAGTCACATAGTTCCTGTTCTGTGTTGGTTCCTGCAGGGTCTTGACCATTGAAGATCAGCGGAGGCTTACAAAATATGCACAGAAACAGATGAACAACAACAAAATTACATTAATGCATTTAAAAAGGCATACACTATATGCCTATATTAGTTAACTAAATAATTGTGATGCACCAATTAAAATATATTCTAAAAGCCATATTATATTTTTTACATTTAGAAGTACATATATTTGCAAAATGTTCTAATTTCTTGTCACATATATTTCAAAATGAAAGAAAGAAAGAAAGAAAGAGTGAGCTACGGTTGCATTATGCAATTATGTTCATGTTACAGATTACAGTCAGAAGGATTTATAAATAAATGTATGGGTGGGGTGGGATGCACTAGGTATATGCAGCAAATAGAGAAGATATCTGATTCTGTCTTTAGACTTAGAGACATCTGACGAAACGTTCAGCAACTGGCCGTGTGAGTGGCCAGCCAAGAGCAACCTGAAAGCTGCTGCAAGACGAGCTGAGGCCTAGTCCTGTCTGAGAAATTACCACAGCTAATGTGATGCTTGCAGAGCTCAAATTAATTTTAATATTTTCCATCCCACTGCCCCTCATTTTCTTTCTCATAGTTTCAGACAGGTGTGAGAACCTCCACATTAACTTTTATGAATGTGTGTGTGTGTGTGTGTGTGTGTGTGTGTGTGTGTGTGTGTGTGTGTGTGTGTATGTGTGTGTGTGTGTGTGTGTGGAATTATGCTGCCATATATATATATAGTGCTGCTAGAAAGTAAATGAACCCTTTACAATTTTATATTTATGACTAGATTGGACCTGATATATGTTTTAAGTTATTAGATTAGATACAAAGAACCCAGTTATGACCATCTCCTTGTTTCTACACTGTCTTTGGTGGTGGTGTGTTGGTGTGTGTTGGGCTGGTACAAATGGATCAGACACAGCAATGCTGCCTTCCACACACAACTCCAGAAATTACTGGGACATTTTCAAAATTATAAGAAATAATTGGACTACAATCATGTGATGCTTCTTTCTGTAATATGTTACAGGTACTGGCTATTTAGACACAACAATGTTTAACACATTTTAATGGTCATTTTAAGTCATTTGGGTTAGGTGCATGCACACTTGAATTCACAGAGCGAAAGAGAGTCATACACACGTACACATGTGAGACATGTACACAAATATGGTTACCTCTGGGTTGTAGCCTGTATGTTCTATCCTGCTTTATCCTGGATTGTGATAAGTGGGTGAAATGTGGGTGTTCCCTGCC